>CM026178.1:2667755-2837004 GCA_014825975.1 Bombus haemorrhoidalis
GCCACACCGAGCCTCGAAAATCCGCCAGCGACAAGCGAAACGCGACCATATGTCGATTTTGAAGAAAACTAACTGTCATTTCGCTTCTGTTTGATATTTTTCGACGTTTTGACGCTTGTTTCATTACAATTGACACGCCGAACGTGGTGAACGTCACAATGAGCCTCGAAACTCCGCCAGCGAATGGCGAAACGCGACCATTTGTCGATTTTGAAGAAAACTAACTGCAATTTCGTTTCCGTTTGAAATATTTCGACGTTTAAACGCTTCCTTTGTAGCAATTGACACGCCGAACCTGGTGCACGTCACAATGAGCCTGGAAACTCCGCCAGCGACTGGCGAAACGCGACCATTTGTCGATTTTGAAGAAAACTAACAGCCGTTTCGTTTTTGTTTGATATTTTTCGACGTTTTGACGCTTCTTTCATTGCATTTGACGCGCCGAACGTGGTGCATGCCACACCGAGCCTCGAAAATCCGCCAGCGACAAGCGAAACGCTATCATTTGTCGATTTTGAAGAAAACTAACTGCCCTTTCTTTTCTGTTTGATATTTTTCGACGTTTTGACGCTTCCTTCATTGCATTTGACGCGCCGAACGAGGTGCACGTCACAATGAGCCTCGAAACTCCGCCAGCGACCGGCGAAACGCGATCATTTGTCGATTTTGAAGAAAACTATCTGCCATTTCGTTTCTGTTTGATATTTTTCGACGTTTTGACGCTTCTTTCATTACATTTGACACGCCGAACGTGGTGCAGGCCACACCGAGCATGGAAACTCCGCCAGCGACTGGCGAAACGCGACCATTTGTCGATTTTGAAGAAAACTAACTGCCATTTCGTTTCTGCTTGATATTTTTCGTCGTTTTGACGCTTCTTTCATTCCATTTGACGCGCCGAACGTGGTGCAGGCCACACCGAGCCTCGAAAATCCGCCAGCGACTCGCGAAACGCGATCATTTGTCGATTTTGAAGAAAAATAACAGCCGTTTCGTTTCTATTTGATATTTTCCGACGTTTTGACGCTTCTTTCATTACATTTGACACGCCGAACGTGGTGCAGGCCACACCGAGCATGGAAACTCCGCCAGCGACTCGCGAAACGCGATCATTTGTCGATTATGAAGAAAAACAACAGCCGTTTCGTTTCTGTTTGATATTTTTCGACGTTTTGACGCTTCTTTCATTGCATTTGACGCGCCGAACGTGGTGCACGACACACCGAGCCTCGAAACTCCGCCAGCGACAAGCGAAACGCGATCATTTGTCGATTTTGAAGAAAACTAACTGCCCTTTCGTTTCTGTTTGATATTTTTCGACGTTTTGACGCTTCTTTCATTACAATTGACACGCCGAACGTGGTGCACGTCACAATGAGCCTCGAAACTCCGCCAGCGAATGGCGAAACGCGACCATATGTCGATTTTGAAGAAAACTAACTGCCATTTCGTTTCTGTTTGAGATATTTCGACGTTTAAACGCTTCTTTTGTAGGATTTGTCACGCCGAACGTGGTGCACGTCACAATGAGCCTCGAAACTCCGACAGCGATAACCGAAACGCGATCATTTGTCGATTTTGAAGAAAACTAACTGCCATTTCGTTTCTGTTTGATATTTTTCGACGTTTTGACGCTTCTTTCATTACATTTGACGCGCCAAACGTGGTGCACGCCACACCGAGCCTCGAAAATCCGCCAGCGACAAGCGAAACGCGATCATTTGTCGATTTTGAAGAAAACTAACTGCCATTTCGTTTCCGTTTTAGATATTTCGACGTTTAAACGCTTCTTTTGTAGCATTTGACACGCCGAACGTGGTGCACGCCATATTCAGAGTGCAAGCGTGCTCGCCGTTGCACGAAACGCGATCATTTGGCGATTTTGAAGAGAACTAACTGCCATCTCGTTTCCGTTTTATATATTTCGACGATTAAACGCTTCTTTTGTAGCATTTGACACGGCGAACGAGGTGCACGCCACACCGAGCTTCGAGACTCCGCCAGCGACTCGCGAAACGCGACCATTTGTCGATTTTGAAGAAAACTAACTGGCATTTCGTTTCTGTTTGAAATTTTTCGACGTTTTCACGCTTCCTTTATTACATTTGACACGCCGAACGTGGTGCACGCCACACCGAGCCTGGAAACTCCGCCAGCGACTCGCGAAACGCGATCATTTGTCGATTTTGAAGAAAGCTAACTGCCATTTCGTTTCCGTTTGAGATATTTCGACGTTTAAACGCTTCTTTTGTAGGACTTGTCACGCCGAACGTGGTGCACGTCACAATGAGCCTCGAAACTCCGACAGCGATAACCGAAACGCGATCATTTGTCGATTTTGAAGAAAACTAACTGCCATTTCGTTTCTGTTTGATATTTTTCGACGTTTTGACGCTTCTTTCATTACATTTGACACGCCGAACGTGGTGCAGGCCTCACCCAGCCTGGAAACTCCGCCAGCGACTCGCGAAACGCGATCATTTGTCGATTATGAAGAAAAACAACAGCCGTTTCGTTTCTGTTTGATATTTTTCGACATTTTGACGCTTTTTTCATTACATTTGACGCGCCGAACGTGGTGCAGGCCACACCGAGCATGGAAACTCCGCCAGCGACTGGCGAAACGCGACCATTTGTCGATTTTGAAGAAAACTAACTGCCATTTCGTCTCTGTTTGATATTTTTCGACGTTTTGACGCTTCTTTCATTACATTTGACACGCCGAACGTGGTGCAGGCCTCACCCAGCCTGGAAACTCCGCCAGCGACTCGCGAAACGCGATCATTTGTCGATTATGAGGAAAAACAACAGCCGCTTCGTTTCTGTTTGCTATTTTTCGACGATTTGACGCTTCTTTCATTGCATTTGACGCGCCGAACGTGGTGCACGCCACACCGAGCCTCGAAAATCCGCCAGCGACAAGCGAAGCGCGATCATTTGTCGATTTTGAAGAAAACTACCTGCCATTTCGTTTCAGTTTGAGATTTTTCGACGTCTAAACATTGCTTTTATTGCATTTAACACGCCGAAAGTGGTGCACGCCAGATCCAGCGTCGATACTCCTGCAGCCGCTCGCCAAAGGTGATCTATTGACAAGTTTTGACGAAAATTAACTGCTGTTTCGTTCCGTTTTGTGATATTTCGACGTTTAAACGCTCCTTTTATTCCATTTCACACGCCGAACGTAGTGCACGCCACATTCAGCGTCGAAACTCCGCCAGCGACTCGCGAAACGCATTCATTTGTCGATTTTGACGGAATCTTGCTCTTATTTCGATTCTGTTTGTGATATTTTATTCTTTGCACGCTGTTTTCACTCTATTTTACGCGCCTAATGTAGTTCATATGTCAGGTCCTGCGCTGCGCCCGAACCGTATGGCGTGGACGAAATTGGAACACGCAACTCGCTACTCAAACAAGCTAATGAAGAATATCGCTGAATCAAATCTAATCAAAAGCAACTGTCGGTTTAAATGTATTAATTATGATTGTCATCGAATAAGGAAAATAAATGGAGCAACAGGATCAAAACATTTTAATATAGTAGCAGTCCTATGCACATCTAGATAATCACGCACGTATATATGTCGGAGATGAAAGGACATTGTACCTTCCCTTTGGAATTCTTTGGAAAATCCCGAATACTTTAATCTCCATGAGCTAACCCGAGGTTATAATTGTCCGAGATTTACGATAATGAGCTAGGGCTCGAGGCGACAACTAGTCGCTGAACGTAGCCACGGTCACGGGATGAATGTTTTTACCTAATGGAGATATAGAGTAATTGTATAGGTCTCCTTAAATGGAATAGTTGTAACGGCACTCGATAGTAAACATTCCAATGTGTTCTGCCTCGTGGCTCGCCACACACGGACCCTATTCTTCGGGCAAGATGATTACCTGAGGGTCCCCCATAAATCTTAATATTTAGTTATCTAAGGTCCTTCAAACGAACAAACAGTCTCCCTCCTAACAGTTCCTAAATCTATCACCTGCTACAAGAAGATAAGGAAGGGAAATCTGCTTTTGTCACGGACGACGCTTCCCGGTAGCAACTCTCTTTCGAGGGCGACCAGCATCCTTTTCTAACCACCAACATAGAATTTAACCAATTAACAGCAATGTCCATTTCCCTCTACTTCCGAACGAAAGCTTTCCTCGACCAATCCGACGATCTCGTGTCCCTGGACACACCTCATCATAGTTTTCCTCTGCAGCGTCATCGTGACGGACAGTCATTCTCTTCCGTGAGATCTCATTAGCCAATTATCTAACTTCTTTGAATACTCTACGCTTCAATAAAGAGTTAATGCCGAGTTATCCTTGTACTACGGAAAATTAAATCGAGTTAGATCTAGACTTTGGAGCAAAGTACATCCGTTATCCCGTTGACCGCGGATTCGTTATCGAATCTAAAGCCATTGTCATTAGTGTATAATTACCGCGGTCACTTGTCAATCCTGTAACATTCATACTTGTGTTAATAAACGTTACCTCGATTGTGTGACAATGATGAATAATTGCTGTGAAGATTCGTTACACGTCCTTAACCCTAATCTTAATTATAACCCGACATATATATCTCAATAACGGAAGCCTTATTCCGTTTCAAATATGCACATATTTTATTAGTGTTCATATGCAACACATTCTTTCCTTTATTCAATTGAGTGAATTCTGATTACAAAAATTTATTATGAAACTAATAGCTAGCTAAACTATTGAAATAAAATATAATTAGGAAACTCGGAAGTAGTGTAAGTGCAATAGAATTGGCAAAAATATATGACGTTGGAAAGCCACAACCACAGATATAAAAAAACAAAAACGTGATATTGAAAATTATCCAAGGTATGTAGCGGTTCCTCCGATATTGGCTAGAAAAACTTTAAATATATTGATCTAATGAAGTGGTAATAAAGACGATAATAATGATGATTTTGCACAAATGGAAACAGCAAACGAAAATAATGAAGAGGTGCCTCCTCGCGTTGAAGCATTTGGAACATTCGGAAAAAGCTTCAATATATAAAAGCGTTCGAAGTATAAAAAGAATGTAATTCTACGCAGCTACTTAAAAAGTTGAAATAATTATATTACTTAACAGCCAAGAAGATATGGAATCCATAAATATATTACAGAATCTATCAACTAATCTTAATGTGTGTTTGAATGGATTAAATGGATTTTCATATAGGAAAAGTGATTCTTCTATTACCCGAAAATTCCATTATTCAAACAGTTTTTTTTCCCAATTTGTTAAATGTTATAACATGATATACAGATGGTTTCGTTTCGCCATCGAATAGAATTTTCGCATTGCGGTCATCTGCATCCCAGCGCTCAGATAGTACATGAGTAATTTAAAGAATTTGAAATACTGTGTATTTTTAATTTTTCCGCAGAATTTTTTCACAGTTCAATATTTGAGGCTTTGTTATAAACCTTGCACTTTTCAAACGGTTATCCAAGGAACTAGTGGTCTCCGCGAGTTACAACTCGTACCCTCTCGAATGTTTCATAACGATGTTCGTTTCACCACCTCGACGTAGATCTTCACATACTACAGTGCATCGGTTCAAAGGTAAGTACGACATTCGATGTAAAGGAGGATACGACGTATTACAAATATTAAAACAGCGCCATACAATATCTCCGAGAATTTCAGTCGTACTTCAGAAAAGTTAAATTGTTAAAATCTAAATTAAAAGTCAAGCTTAAATCTCTATCTTCCTGTAAATCACTTCACATGATGCAAAATCAATTGTGCGTAAATACAGTACATTCAAAAACCATAATCGATTAATCGTAATCAATCTAATTTTTCTAATCACACATCACGCAACACGATTGGTTACACCCCATTGGTTACACCGACCGTACAGCTTCCTACTTGATTCTATGCTATTGGTTTGGATAATGAATGCCCTTCCGTACTCAAGAATACGAGATTGATTGTATGAAAATATTTTCACTCGTGGTAAAGCATTCGACGATAAGAATGGAGTTGGCGGTAACGGTGAATAAGAACTTCAGTATTCATCCCGGAATGTTACAACTGCATTTCTTCCAGGAAAACTGGAAGAAGAAATATTTATGGAATAGCGAGCGGGCTTCGTTTGAAGAATAATTTGACTGGAGAAGGTCACACAAAAGGTCACGACGAACCGACGTATAATCACCCAAGAGAAAAACATTCTTGCCTTATTGTCAGATCGGGATCACCATATTTATAAGTAAAATCTCACATAACTCTATCTACTGCCCAAGATTTAGATTTGTAATACAAGATTCACTATCATTTGCCATAGAAACCATTATAGTAAATAATATTGGAGAGATATTTGCAGAAAGTAACTAACGACTGGCAATCGAGCGAGGCGCAATGTGCGACTGTAACAAAGCTGAATTATTCGGTTCGTCTCACATTTATGTTTACTCCTGCGTTCCCTAAGAAGTAAACGTAATAAAGTGTAGCCTGTATTCATCTGGAGTAAACTACTTTCCAATGGTGAAAGAATTATTCAAATTGATTGAATATTTTCTGAAACTACTTCGTACACACCCGTACACACAGATACCTTTGCTCTTTACAATATTAATATTGTGATATTATTGGATGAATTTTTGAAATAAATCCGGAAATCGTGGACTGTTCAAGTCTTAAAAAATGTTATAAGATTCCTAAGCTGCTTCCTATTACAATCACGGTACAATTTAAAGTTTTATCTTCGCTAGAATCACATTTGACATATGTATATCTTCTCGTTTGATTCGAATTTTAATTTTGTCCAACAATAATTCAAAATGATCTTCTAATATTCCGAGTCTGCCAAGTATTCTGTAAGATCTTCTAGTTCTAGTTCTCTAAAAAAAACTACTTGTAGCTCCCAAGGCCTGAAGTTTGTCCCACATCCGCCTCTTCGCTATCCTGATGTTCCATTGCAGAGACCCACGCGTCTCGTGGTAGGCCACATACAAGGAGGCCGCTGTGGCCCAATCCCCCTCCTCCTGCGACCGGCTCGAGTGTACCAGCACCTAGAGAAAATTCACGCCTCCCTGAGACGCGCTATATCCCCCGTTTAACAGTACACCAAACCAGCGCGGCGCAGAGCTCCGGCTCGTCGCATGCATGCATTGCAAATGGCGTGCATATCCCGCCTAAGCCAGATCGCTCTAGCCTACGCCTCTTTCTCCGCAGAAGACCACATAACTTAAGCGATGGCTAAGTGACAAGCCCGGACTTAGGGCCCTCGAGGCCGTCCTGTCAAACTGGGATGTTTGATTGCGACGTTCGGTGGGCTTCCCTTGACGTACAAGGTTACGCAAGTGCTTCGATGAGTACCTACATCGGATTGGGAAGGAGGTGACCACAAAGTGCTACCATTGCGATGAGAAAGTGGATTTTGCGCAGCATACTCTGGAGGATTGCCCGGCGTGGGCGGTGTCGCGTCACGCTCTCACCTCGGAAATAGAAGTGAATCTCTCGGCGTCAGCGGTGTTTACAACAAGAGTGGTAGAAGGGCGATCGTGGTAAAGAAAAAGCAGCGAAATTGCCATCCAGAGAGGATTGATAGGCGAAGACGGGGCAGAGCCCGTAGAGGTGGCTTAGCAAACCGATATCAGCACCGCGGTGTCGCCGGAATACCTGGTTGAGGAATCAGACAATCTCGCACTGTTATAAACTTGACAAACGATTTTATATATACAATCTTTAAATTGGAAATGAGATAGGTTCGTATTAACCGAGACTATGGATGAATTCGACTTCTAAACTCCGAACAATATCTATCATGTCTATCAATCTTATACATATACTGAAACTGAAATATAATATATAAATTAAAATTGACAAAATAATGCACGCCACGATGATTTGAAATCACAAATATTTTTTAGTATACAATATTTTATATAATATTTAATAATATTATATATTATGCTTAACATAAATTATTCTAACGACACAAAATTGGAAAAATTACTATATTAAAAAAAATTGCAGTTTCGATAGCAGACTAAGGTTTATTTAAATTTTGAGCATACAATACACAGTGACATTATCATTAGTGCGAATTAAGAATCTAACAAAATGAGTTAAAATTAAATACCGAAGGGGAAGTGATAATGTGGAAACTTGCTGGTAACTCAAACATTGTTGTTAATTTTATAAATTACATACTATTAATCGTATATTCCTGAATTGTATATTCTTTACAAACGCATAGAGCCTCGTAGAAAATACGATCAAAATCTATAATAATTCTTGTATCGAATAGGTTCTCATCGCCATACAATTATCCAAAAATGATAGACATTTAAAGTAATATTTTTAATGTATAAATAGTTTTCTCCCAATATATAAATAATATCGAAAACATCAATAGAGTATGAAATATCATACATATATATATAATATATATTGTATAATATAATAATATATATAAAAATATATAATATAATATATAAATAATGTATAAATATAATAATAATACATATTATTATTATTAATATAATATAAATATTATATTATATATTATTATTATTATTATATACTATGTTACACATTATATATTATATATTATATATATACATGTATATAAATTTAAAATGTTAACAATATACACATTTGTATACCTAGACCGTGGATATTTATCGAAATTCATGTTTTTATAAACGTAATTAAAAAATGAAATCTAAATAGAGATTATGGTCATCCATTACATGTTATAACATATCCACTCGTTATAACGAACCTGTTTTAAATGCTTTATATATGTTTGCGTATTATCTGCATCCTGCGAATTTTTACACATTTCCCATAAATTTCCCACAAATGCATAAAAATCCGCAATCTATTTATTAGATCATCACATCTATTTTTTTGGATCGTTAACATGTAACGAAGTTTTATCATTAAAAAAAGCCTACTACAAAACATACTCGATACTTGGGTATTCCATATTATCATTTCTCTTCCATAACGTTATAAGAATATTCTACATTTCGATTTCGCGAAAATCTCGTTCGATATTTCGGAAGATTTAATTTGATCGAAGAAATTCGCATCTTCCTTTCATCACGTATCACCTTACGATATTTTCTTTCATTTCCGCTTCCCAAATTCACGTCTGAGATTAAATCAGGAGAGACATGTACGTAACAGAAGATGTAAACAAATGAGATGTTTCAGATTTACAGACGCGAATCCAATAGTATGATAATGTTGAAAATGAAATAGATTTATGAAAATCTGCCTTAAATTGAAAATACAGTAAGTATGTAGATCTCTAGAAGATATGTTATGAAGATATTTTTTCGGAAACTAATGAATATCAATTTCATTTTTCCTATAATTAAATGGTACAGGAGGCCCAATTTATTAGCGTGGAACTTCTTCCACCATGGAACCATTCTTTGGGACGATATTTAGAGAGAAAAAGGAGAGCCCCTAAATTTTTAAAAATAGGAGATGGTATTAATGTTCTGCTATTTGTATTGCTTTCATCAAACTGAATACCATTTGCTTGAACCATTTTTTTTATTATACATAGTTACCGAATTATGCCGAAAAATTTGTTCTGGAAAGAAATATCGAGGAAGTGAAAATGTTCTGCTATTTGTATTACTTTTATCAAATTGAATACCATTTACTTGGACCATTTTTTTTATTATACATAGTTACCGAATTATGTCGAAAAATTTGTTCTGGAGGGAAATATCGAGGAAGTGAAAATGAGGCAAAGAAAACGAAAAATATCGGAGTAGTTTTTTTTATTAAATGTTCAAAATCATATTTTTAGATTTCTTAAAGACTTATTAATAAGTCTTCTACTCTCTAACATTTGATAATATTCATGGAGTAACCGATATTGATGACATGTTTATAACAAGCAACACGTCAATAAAATATTCGTCATAAATCTGTAATTGTGTGCGATAGAAAAAAAGTAGTTCAAGTAAATGTTATTCAGTTTGATAAGAACTGTCTCTGAGTAACAAAAAATTAATATCATCTACCACCTAAAAAAGTTTAGGACGGCCTCTTTCTCACCGTACAAGTCGTTTTTCACACTGAAAGATTAGCTCTCCTGCAGCATTTTTTATACCAAAAATGAAGTCAGCATCTTCACTAATTTTTAGAAAAACGGCTTGTAACACTTCATTTGGAGCACGACGTAGATTTAAATATCTTGTATAGTTTTATATGCAGAATAATTGAATTTTCAAAGAAAAAGTACGATAAACATGTGTTTCGTAAAGGAAAGGGTAATTCGAATAGAATAGATGTTATATTGCATAATGTATTGAGATCCAATGATTTTCAAGATATAATTTTTATTCCTTGTGCGATAAAGTTTAGGAATATTAAAGATATGAAATGCATTTGTTAAAAAATAAAAACAAAAAAATTCGTAATTCACGTCTGTGGTTCAAATATAATTCAAACGTAGAAAAATGTGCATTTTAAAATTTTCTTCATCTCTGCGAATTTCAAAAATTAACTTTTTCATTCTCTTCATTTTTCCGCGTTCATAACTCTGTAACATCGTGCAAATCTGCTTGATTCAAAAGTAAAAGTTGATTGATACATATGAAATCGTATAATTATGTGCTTCTAGTTAGCCCATATGTTACAATAACACTTATTTAATTAAAGACATTCATTATATAAATTTAACAAACAAAAGAAATAAAGTGCCAAAGTAATTATATGTATATACATATAATACGTCAAGATTTAATATGACATTAAACTTGAAATAATAAGGTAAACGAATGTTGAACTTTTAAAAGTATTTCACAATACTCATGTATTATAGTATCTGTAATCAAAAAATTGCTTGAAAATAATCACTATCGTTCCAAGAATCCTATGAATCCAAAAATATCTTTTCAACAAAGCAATGAAAATAAATAATTTGAAATATGCAGTGTAAAAGATCTAAAAACGCGATATATAATTAGCAATTCAAAATAATTTTACAACAAAAGGCTTTGGAAACTCGTGCATTTTCTTTAAACGCATAAAACAATCGGTTGACCCATGAACAATGATTAATCGATCAACTGAAACAATTATTATTAGTCGTAACTGGTTAGATTAGTGCTCTCACTACTTGATTATCTTTTCTTGTTTTACGAAGTTACTATAGTAATAAGTATTGTCTGTTTTTGCAACTGCATCCGTTTTTTTATCTTTTTTATTTTCTTATCTTTTCTCTTCCTCTTTATTTCTAAATTTAAGTGGTAAGGTGTCTTAGAACGTCATGACGATACGTTCTCGAAAATCGTAGAATCTCGTATTTGTGGTGACATCGGTGGAAATCTTTTAGCTACGACTAATTAATTATAGGGATTAACACGATTCGTTCCTTTGTGAACATTACGTGTGTGCATCTTAACACGTGCGCGATTAACTATGTTGTTAATTATCTTATATATTCTTTATATATGTGTGTGATATTGTAACTATGTATACATATGTATATAGATATATCTTCTATACATTATATAATTAATTTACATGTATATATGTATATATAACTCTGAGTACAAATAATGTTTACAAAAATATTATTTTGGGAAGGCAAACTTTCAATTATAAATCGCTTACTCTTGGATACTCACGAATGTAACAACAACACGACTGATTTATCTACAAACATAGAAGGAAATTCTCATGCCTTCCTCGAATTGAAAATCAACTCTCGGTTTCAAATTCATTAATTTTGAAAAATTTCACGTTCCCGCAGCAATCTTCAGTAAAAATTACCTACTAACTACAGCCAGTTCGGACAATGTGGATTTTTAGAATATCTAGCAACATTCACACATTTCTATATTTTAGCCGTATGTTCAGCTTCCAAACATATGAATTAATGTATTCGGTATAAAATGTGTAATAGCTGTCACTATGACATTTGCCGATTGTTTGTTTCTGTATTAACGCACTCGCTCTCGATATTTGGTTTTGTCAATGTATAAGATGATCCGGCGATAAAATCGAATCGGTCGATACGTGCTTTTTTCGTACTTATAGAAGAATCATGGTATGGTATAAAGTGTGTCTAAAACGTGAAAAATAGCAAAAATAAATAGGGAATTTTGAATTTCGTTGGCAGAACGAAGACACACCAGATGAGATAAAAGAACAGATTTATATAAAGATAAAAATTTAAAAGATGTAGCCCGGAAATATGTAATTCATTAGAAGAAGATTATGATGAAATTAATAGATCACAAAAATAAATTTTCCCAGAAATGAAGAAAAGATTCACAATAACGAAAATTTCGTCTGGGACTCGAAGAGTCATACTGCAAGCAGTGGGTTAATGTAACTTTAAAAATTAGCGTTTAGTGTAGTGTTTAATGTAGTGTTTAATACAATTTAAAAAATTAGATTATATGTTATATGTATAATGTATATAATGATTGTATATAATAATAAGAATTAAAAACTGTTGTTAACCATGCCATAACTTTCTTTTCGTTATTAATGTTAGCCTCATAGTTATAGACATTGACATACGAAAATTTCATTTCATCTGTACTTAATAGAGACATGAGAATCTGATAGGAATCTAATTGATACATATCTTTCACAATAGGATGTATCCAATATCTTCTGATGTTCCTTTTTCTCTGACCATTGTAATATCGAAACATGGTGGAAAACTTATTCATATCCATATTATAAAATAGATAAATAAAGAAAGTAAGATCAAGAAATCGGTCAAGATACCGTATCGTCTAAACTGGCTGTTACGCTTCGCATCGTGAACACGTCGTCGAAGCAAGACAAACTTCTCATTAGGTTCGTCATAAACTTTACCTATGTACTTGGCTCGAGATCAAATTACTCAAAATGTTTATCTTTGGTTTGTTTCAAAACCGTTTTAAAATATAGGATAAAAATTCGTAATTTCACTAACGGCAAAGAGATATTTGCATTTTAACGGAATCCTCAAAACGATATAAAATATTTTTTACGAACATGTGGCAGCGAAGATTATTTTTTGGCTGTATATTTACTATAATAAATTTAGCGGGTTCTCTGTTTGTTTATATCATTTCTGAAATGATGCGAAAATCTTCCCCTAAAATTGCAAATTTTTGGTCTCCTCTTTCGGTGGCGAATATCTTTTCTTTCGTGATTTATAGTCGCAGAATAGAATTTACGTATGTTGTAATTTGTATAATTTATAAAATTTATATAATTAGTAATATTTTATGCAAGTTGATAGAGTAGATTTGACAAATTTAATACATGCGAAAAATATTCGAAGTGAAAATTTCGCAATGAAAATTTTGTAGTGAAAATTTCATAGACAAAGTGTCGCATAAAAAACTTCGCCATGATTAGTATTGCATTGACCTAGACACTCTTTGACATCGCAAATTTAATTTGCCGTTAGCAAAGTTTGATGCAAATTCTTTGCTCATCGTGGTTGTGTTGTTTATTTACGTGTCACAGAAAATGGTGTATAACCAAAAGTATAACGGAGATAAAACAGAATCTTTCGGTTTAATCTCATGTTTAATCTCGTAATCCAATAAACTTTTAAGCATCAACGTCGCTTCTCAGAATGTTTTTGACCAAGCGGCAATCCATATTTATTTTTACATTGTCAAATTTTCCTTGATCTTTTTTCACTTTAATTTGTGATCTGTTATTAGTATATAATCTATCTTAAAAATTCTATTATACGAAAAAATGTAAAAATGATTACACAATTCATAACTGGTATCTTTGAATTATATATTATCGTAATAGCTGGGGGTAGACTTAAAACATGTGTAGATCACTTAATTTTAATTCTTTGAAAATGTAATATAAGAAAAATGGAAGCAATGCAGAAAATTGTCAATTATGATATCCATTAAAATTCCATAGTTTATATATTATCATACATAACGTAATTATTAAAACTATTTTTGGAAATTTTGAAAAACTGTAAGGAATATATAAATTTTGATGATATAATTATTAAAATGTACTAAAGTTTAAAAAATTGAATCTGACGTCAGAAACACAAGAAAGCTTGATAAAGTAATTATTAGAATTTACTGAAATTTTATAAACTAAAAATAGATATTTCTCTATGTCTGAGAAATACGAGAAATCTTGATGATTATTTTCTAGACTATAAATTCTTCACTGTTTTACTACATTTTGAAAGAATTAAGGTATTTTATTTTAATTTGTGTCCTATATCTTATATTACAGAAACTCTATAAATGATCTTAATGCATTGAAATGAAGTACTCTATGATGAAATGATCCAACTGAAACTGTAAATTGGCTACAATCCAACTGTACCAGTTGAGAATTAGTATCCGGGCACTATACTCAATTTAATATATATATTTTTTTTACACAAGATTTCTTTTCTACATTACAGTAGACTTTCGATCTCAAACATTTCTCTGTAAGTAGATAGAAACTATACAATACGATTGTCGCTTGATCAGTTAAATATACCGGCTAATACGAATAATTTCGTTCGTCACTGAAACCAGATAGTCCTCCCGATAGGAGGATCTTGTTTTATAATTACACAGAAGTTACATAGGCTTGATAAAAACTCCTCGTGCCGACCTGTCAAGTGTAACCTTCGCAATGATCCCGTTTTAACGAACAATGGATTCGATAGATTTGGATTTGTGAAAAATTGCATGTTATTTATACATTATTTCATTCACATCCGGTTTGATAACTCGTGGATCGAGATAAGGATACACGGATAAAATATTCCCAATCATATCATGTTCATTTTCGACTTCGATGTTCGATGTTCGTAACGTCGTCCTGACGCACTCGTTTCTTATGAATGTTGTATAGTAAATTACTAAATATTATTATTATACACTACATATATGTTATGAGGCCTTAAGTTTAGATTTCATTTTCCATGAATTTTTGGTGAATCCAACGATAAAGTTTCGATCAGCTTGTATCTTTCTTTTTTTTATATATGCGTTCATTCTTGATTCTTTCTGTTTTATCTTATATATTACGTTTTCGTTAGCGTTGAAAATTTACGAATGGGAGAAGACCGTAATGACAAGAGTATCGTTGAACTTTATCGTTAATGTTTAAAACTTATCTTTATTAACGATTCGATTCTTTAGTGCTTTGGTAAAAGGTAAACGACGGCGGTTCGATATCGCTTGTTGTCATTTCTCACAATCGTTCCACGTAATTCCCGGGAAATGTGCCAAAGTAACCAGTCCTTTGACTGGAACCCACGTACCAACCATCGTCACATTTCTCCATCACATACACCGTATCACCTTCCTTTAATTCTAGCTCATCTTCATTCTGTGGTCTGTAATTGTAGAGAGCTCGGTATCTGAAAAGATATTTGGAAAATTGTTTTTACCGATTTCATTAAATTGAAGTCTATTTGATAAGTAGACTATAAATTTTTATGTATTTATGCGAAATTTAAAGACAAAAATGCACAAATTGCATATAAAATACATAAAACATACAAAATATAATACTCGTTATAGTTTTTAATAGATAGACCAAATGTCTGTTTAATACGATTATGTTTATTGCCATTTCGAATTTAAAAGATGTTTTTCAACACTTAAAGAAACAGATATAAAATATCTACATATTATGATACAGGATGAAATATATCATACATGAAACTAAACAACACGATGTGTTTCAGGTATTAAGACGAAGGTTGTATAAGAGATAAATGCAATTTGTAATTCTATTGTCAAATGTGAAGGAAACGATCAGAATACACAATCTTATTGACATCAGAACTGGAGTTTCTTATTTGTTACTTTTGTTTTCATTTTATATAAAAGTTTATCTAGTAATACTATGAAGAACTGAAATATATTTTGAAATATCAAATAAATAATATGTATAACTTGAATTTTTTCAATAATAGGGTGATATTAATAATGAAGTTATTTTGTTTAAAAACAAATTTTCTTCCTAAATATTTCTGCCGATTAAAATGAGTAACTTTTTGAACATGGAGATTTAAATTTATTTGGAATTTTTTAAAGAAACTTACGGTATTGGTTCAGAATGGGTGTCGATATGTAATGCTTCGTTAAGTTGTGAAACATGTAATTTGCTACCGCCCATCCGTGGCTAGAAATTGCAACAAAGAGAAGGTACATTAAAACAATATGAAAGTGAAAAATTGAAATAAAATCAAATTAAATATAGATAGAAATCAGGATTCGAACCGCGATTACGCGCTTGCTGGACAGGTGTTTCCCTATTTTCCCTTGGAAATGCGTTTATTTCAAGAAAGAAGGGTACAATCTTTACATAGAACTGGTTTGGTATAAACAAAGAAACTCATTTACTGAACTCAGTTATGAGTATTGCACTTGGTCCACGTGCGCGCTTGTGTCTCACGCCTTTTCTTTTATTTGAATTCATCTTTCATTTTGTGTACGTTCGTGCGTGCATATGTGTGTGTGTGCGCGCGCGCGTTTTGTGTGTATGGCGAGTGTTTCCCCAATTAATTGTGAGCTATACAGATCGTCGACGATTACTTCCTCTCCAATTCCTATCTCTCAAACCAAGCTCACGTCTACACAAAGTAAATTTATTTAATATACTGCAAAATGCAGTAGTATACAATATTTATATGTCTAAAATAAACTTGAAATACTGCAAATGTCACTAATAGCCAATGAATTATTACGGTTAATCACTTGATTCATAATTCGATGACAGTTAACTTAAAAATTGAACTATATATTTTACAAAAAGATTCTAATATTTAATTTTTTAAATTTCGATAGTCCTTTCAGGATAAATCGTTTGCCTTCCACTATATACATATATTTTTTTTATCTTGTTTTTTATTATTTAATTTGTACTTTACAATTTGTCCAACTGGACATTCGGTCAATTTTTCTAACTTTATTGCTAAATGACATATGGATGATAGCTACCCCCAACGGGATATTATCTTCGAGTTTATCTATTTTATTTCTTTAGTGAGGTCAGTGGGGTGTTTTCTCTTTAGTCTTCTTTTTATGAGAGTTTTTACACCCTTATTGCGGATCCTCAATGATCTTAAGGACCCATCATAAATCTTGGCATTTCATAGTTAAGGTCCTTAAGGCCACACAAGTATATTTTAAATTGAATTATTCCTTAGATTTAATGTCCATTCCGAGAAAACGCAGGAAAGCGATTTCTCCCATGTACAATGCCTCCCACAGGCGACCTTCGATTGGAGGTGGCCAGTACTCGTCCTTACATACCAGCTTTTTCCTTATTCAATTAGCAGCAATGATCGTTGCCCTCCCTCACTTTCCTATCCAAAATTGCCATGAACGAATCCGATGGTCCCGTGAGCTAGACACACCAATCAATAGCTTTCCTCCGCGACAACATCGTCACCGAACTTCACTGATTTTTTATCCGTTGACCGTCACTATCTTAACTGGTTTTCCGTACATTGATCAATCATTATCTTCATTTGTTATTTACACTTCCCTGAGAACACATCTACACGCACCATGCGTAAATGCTAGAATCTTAAAAGTTGTTGGAATAAAGTGTATACTTTAATCTGTCAACTATGTGTTATCATCAGTTCTACCACCTCTATTATTCTAACCGAAATAGGGGTTCGACTGATTCGTGGCGTCGATCATCGTATCATAACGAGAATTTACGACTCTCGTTGACGCGATCTACCGCGACCGCGTCTCTCCGCAAACGGTCGAACAATGGTGCAATTTTCACAAGCGTAAATTCTCGCTATTGCAAATGTAAAGTACAGTGCAAAACGCTAACGTTACTCGCTTCAATTCTTCAAATAAAATGTAATTTTCGCTAGAATACACTTCTATCTCACTTGCACACTTGAACTTCTAGCTATTTGAGCTTCTTCTACGCACATTTGAGGCTGGGGTCACACGAGCATTAAAATGATGAAGTGTATTATTATTTTACGATCATAGCTTGTATGACTGATTTTAAAGTCAATTTACACTATACAGTACGGTCCGGTATCGACTCGACAGAACATTGAAACATACATTTTGAATGAGACCGTTCATACTATCCGTCACCGACCGATATGTTACGTTACTGTTACGTGACGGCCGGTATCGTTGCAACGTCCGTCGAAACGGCAGTTATTTCAACGGTTGTATGATTCTAGTCTGAATCTTTTGCTGATTTCTCGCTTGCCCAATCGAGCCTCTCACTTGCACACCGTTGTTTACCTATCAAAATTGGAAACGTGTGCATCAGGCAGTTGCGAAGTCAGTTGATCACTTCTTTCCGCAACGTGCGCATTTCCAGGAAACAAAGTAGGTACTTTTTGTAGAGCTTCTAAGTTCTAGATTTTTTAAACATGTGTACATTAAGGCTACAAGATTATTTGAATATTTCTTGTGATAGTTACTCTGGGGAGTAACTCTCTGGGGAGTACTCTGAAGCTGTGCGTCCATTTGGAAGTACATAAAAAATTTTCTGCTTTTGAGAAATGATGCGAGGGAAACTGTCAGAAAGTACTCTCAGAAATGTATCCATTTAACTTTCATGTATATAGCTCTCTGACGAATTTCGTTCAATTTGATTAATTATATACTATCTTTAAATAAAATGGATAAGCAGACGTATACTGCAATCGTTGCAATGTTGCAAACTTAATCAGAACAAAATAGTTTAAGAAAAACTAAATGTTGGGTTAAACCACAAATAAAATAACGTAACAAAATGGGTGCATTGGGTATTAGTTTGTACTAGAATAACAGTAGAAGGTGAGCAACAATTTAAAAGTTTCATATGATAACCTATAGAATAAGTCTGATCGAACCACAAATTGCAGAACAAAATATGAAATTTCAGAAAGCAGTAATAGTGAGTGAGCGAATAATGTTAATATTAGGATTTCTCATAACATTGTCTTCTTATTAAATTACTCGCTTGCGACTGTATAATGTGTCTAACGTACATTTGAAATTATTATTTATTAATAAGTGTTTTATATTCTACAAACATTTTTTTCGTTGTATAATATAATTAATTATTTTATTTTTTAATCAAACAACATTTTTCCGTTAATTTTCTTACGTTATAAGTATATCTGTCGTGACTTTATGTAGTTCCTTAATGAACACGTAAAATAAACAAAATTACAAAAAGAAAACGGGTTATCAAACTCTATCACTTTCGCTGTATTTATGAACTGTGTTGTTAATTGTAAGCTGTAAGTTGAATTGTGAATTATCAATTCAGTTGTCTTGGTTATATCACATTACTACATTAAGTTCTAATTAAATAATTATAGTTCCCTGCTTCAAATACGATAAATAAATCTATATAATAAATAAAGATCACTATAATCCTGATCTCTATAATATATAAGTATATTATATATAGGTAGAACTTGGCATACAATTATATTTAAATATAATAAAATATTACTTTTTTAACCAAATTTATCAACTAGAAAGACAATGCTTATAAACCAAAATCAAATATCATTTTTGCAATCTTCAATTTATAAACCTAAACAATTTTAAAGGATAATAATCTGAACTCTAATTCATGATAATAATTTGAAAAACAAATTAATTTTTTGTGCTGTGTCATTTTTGAAACAAGGATGATATATTGTGCATATCATTTCGTTCAATTATTTTAGAATATTTTCTAATTATTATCTTTTTTTGTTCAATATCTATAGTATACTATTGACCATTGAAGAAATTAATATAATCAGAGTGTGTTTTAAACTACTAACCAGTGAATTGTAATGTGGCTGGGTTGTGTTAATATTAACTGGTATGGACGGCATATAGTGATGGGATCCCATACTCATTTTCCCTCCAGCTGATCCATTTGCCAAAAGACTATGCGCAGCTGGAGAGGCAACTGGTTTGTTTTGTGTTGGCGTTTCTATAATTAAAAAGAGTCACTTACAGTACTTATTCAATATCAAAAGTATAAGTAAAAAATATATATTACGTGAAATAGATATAGAACAAAATTGTTAAACAAAATAAAGCATTATTTTAAACTCACACAGATATTATGTTTTTGCTGTAGTTACATAGTAGAAAGTGAGTAATACCTGATCTAAGGCCAGGCTCTGTCATAACTTCAACATAGGAGATGGGGAATATTCCCTTTCTATTTCCGATACGTCCCTCATACCAGTTTTCATCGACTCTTCTTGTCAAGACCACAAATTCCCCTAAAAGAATAATGTTTTTGTATTGATGATGTACTGATTCTGGAAATTTTTCGTTACATTAATGTATTGCGCATTGGCTAAATAAAAATACATCTTTCCTACATTGTCACTTAAATACTGATCACGTAAAAGCAGATATATCTTCTTACATTAATATCCAGCATAAATTTTTGCTGTTGGGATATGTTGATATATTTTTTATATTTACCTTTGGCTAAAGATAATTCGAGATTTGTTTGAGCGACGAAATTGAATTTAGCTCGTGCCTGACCCTCGTGAGGTTTCTTTGGGGTCGTGCGCATACCATCGTAAGGTAAAATCTGTAATTTAAAAGATAATGTTACTTTTTTATAAGTTGATATTTTTCAAATATTATTACTATTCATTGTAAAGTGAGATTTACAAGATATGTGGGTGCGAAATCTTATTAACAAAAGCTAAATCTTAACTGGAAAAAATAAGTAGAAAAAAGGAAATAGATTGTCAAGATTCGAAAAATAAATAGTCTTATCATTAACGTTATTTTCTTTTTACGTTAAACTTCAATTAATATTATTGAGTCGTAGACGATTCACAAGAAGGTTAAAGTCGATTTTCTCGAAAACGAAACCTCAGAAGAAATTATTTTATTAGGCTAAATTTTCTCTTATTTTTTCACATAGGATCACCATCTGCTAGACTATACTACTATGACCGTCCCGCCGTATATATGTACATATAATACTTATTATGCTTGTATATAACATCCGTGTGGCATTTATGAGTTGTTAGATTCAAGAAAGCACAAGAAATTTTCGATACCTTCACTGTAAACTAATTTAAGTAAAAAACAAAACACTAAATTCGTGTAAATGAAACATTAGAAAAAACGACTGCATATGCAAGCAGGGGATTTTCAATTTCGATTCTCTTGGAAACTAATTTTTGGACGACAAAATTTTATCCTACATTTTCTCTTATTTTTTCATAAACAATTGTAGTATCGGGGGGAAGAATCGTTGGAGAAATCCCGATGAACTACAGCTACAAAACAATAAAAGTGCTAGCGGGCCGAGAAGAATGGGAAATCGCGATGGGCCATATGCCCGTGGCCCCTTAGAACATTAGGTAATTAAAAAAGATGTACTTGACCACCTTAGGTCAACAACTGCAAAACACGTGTACGTTATAGTAATATCGAAAACTCTGGTATAAGAAAAGACGTCTTGGTGGAGAAAGTGTACAGTTAGTAGTGAATAGTTGTAGTTGTAGTTGCGACTGGCTTGCGACTAGTTGCAGTTGCGAGCAAGTTGCGAGTAGTTGCGGGTTAATCATTACTCATGAGTTGGTCGAATCGTTGTGAGTTGTCGAGTTATTGCGAGTTGTGAATTATAAGTTGAGTTGTGAAGTCAGTTTAGTTGTCTTTAGTCGTATCGCATTATTGCATTAAGTTCTAGTTAAACAGTTGTAGTTTTCTGTTTTCAATCACTGCAAATAAATCTATATAATAAATAGAGATCACTAGTAATCCTGATTTCTATAGAATTGTCTCAGATTCACTTGTACATATTACTTGAGCAGGCCCTGTATGAACAAGTATTTAATCAAAATAATAATTTGATAAGAACCTCTTTGTTTGTGATGCATACTATTGAACAATTGTGTTGTATACCAAGGAGAAAGTAATATAAAGGTTAATGTTTTCCAAGTGAAATTACCTCAACGTAATTCGATGGGAACAGGCCAATCATAGCATTATGTTCACCCTCGTACCAGTTCTTGTCTACCTGGCGACGTACAAATATTATGTCACCGCGACGGAAATTTAATTCCCGCGGAGATTGCCCGATAAAATTATAAAGTGCTTTTGCCACGAGCCGCGGTTCCGGTGTTTGCTCCTGGGATCTGCTTCTGTGGCTCAAATCATCCACGAAATCATCGTAACGATTCAAGGGAATCGGTGATTTTTGTGATGGTCTGAAATCATTGATTATAAAAAATAAAATACATAAAGAAATCTGAGGAACTTTAATCTTCCATTATCTGAATACTCTAACGATTCGAACGTTCTACACTATCCGAGAATTTTGTTACATCTTTCCAACAGAATCCCTACTAGTAACGGACTACTCGTCTTTTCCTGCTACAGATATTATTATTATGTACGAAGTATTACAGATTTTTCCGCAAAACGATACTAACATATTCTATGCGCAAAGCAAAGAAATGTTATATAGACAGAGGCTCATAAATATTATTGTAAAAAGATGGAATACCAACAGATTGATTTATCATTCATATGAACGAGATAAATAATTACTTTCAATTTCGTAACAACAGAACAAGTAATGAATATACTTTATTACGGCGTAAATTATTATAAAAAAGATTTTTATGTCAGTCTAAAAAATTATAATTTAACGATAACTTATTTCGATTCTTCACCTCCCCTAGAGTTTCCTTTATTTAACTTTAGTATAAAGCTACCTTAAATTTTCTAATAAGATTCCATGTATGGAAATAAAGGAGAATGAAATGAGAGATTCTGGAAGGATTGTACCTGCTGAGATCAAAGATTTAAAATATAGAAATAAAGAATAAAAACTATTTCACTATTGCACAAGTTGAAAATTATTGAAAATTATTATATAAAAATATACGAATGTATTAAAATCTATAAAAAATGTATCGTTTAATCTGAAAAATAGAATATTTTACTTTTTCCTATTATGATTACTATTTAAGATCAAGGCATATAAATTGAAAAAGTTCAAATCTACTTTTATTCTATATAATTACTCTTTTTACTTTGTAAAGTAAACTCTAACAAAGTTTCTTTTATTAATGGAAATTGCATATATGCTTTACTGTATGGCCTTACGATATTATCTCTTTATCCTCGTTCTGAACAATTCATAATTCTTATACAATATTTATAGGGAATGGCTATACATCTGGCAAAGTGCAAATATATCAGTTGTTTAAACAAGTAATATTTTACAAAGAAGATTGTTTTCTTCGTCTTACTTAATCGTAATTTTATGTTGAAAAAGATATACGTACTTTCTAGAGTTCTATGTGATTTAGGCTATTAGAATCCTACACGCGTGTACCACAATGACATATGTGTGTTCTTAAATGCAAAAAAAAAATATATATATACTTGTATATAGGCATATAAAACATATATATAACTATATACTTACATATTGTATATATAATACGTATAATATGTATATATATATATATATATATATATATATATATATATATATATATATATATATATTATATTCAATTATACTCAAAGCGCAAATTGAATAAGAAATATTTTTCACATGAACACTATCTCTATTGTTCGAAAAAACACTCAACTCTTCAAAATCGTATCCCTCCTTTGGTGATATTGTGAAGTATGCATAAATTAAAAGAAAAAAGAAGATAGAATAGTAAAACTTACATAAAGTTGTCAGTGTGTCGTCGTGAATTGATATCGTGTAATTCCTGAAGATATTTGCGACGACGTTCTTCTTCATAAACGCGTCGCATATTCTCCGCGCTTCGACGAGCGAGCTCTTCTTCGCTCAATGGTTCTTTTGCCTCTGTACGCACTGGTGAACGATAGTGAATTGTCACCTCACCCTCCACATAACGCCTCGGTGATTCTACAATAGAGAGCGTTTGTTATTATACCTCGATATCATTCATTTTTTTTTAATTCGAGTACGTATTCTTTCGTTTAATGTTGTTAATCGATTACTTATGCTTTACATTATGTACTATACTCTATGTAAGAGAATATTAGGCACAAAGAATCGAAATTAAGGATTTATTGTATTTCAATGAACAGATTGTTCAGAAAATTTATTTCTCAATTAATTTTCTCAGTACTTTATTATTTGTCGAATTATTTGTTTGAAGATATTATTTATTTCAATTGTTAATTCAGCTCTTTTTATTTACGAAATCATGTTATACATTAAAAATTATATATTTATAAATCCCCCTCTTAGTATAAGAGCAAAAGGTATAATCTTTTTACGTGTTGTTTAATTTTTGTTACAGACAAATGATATATATATATAATATATATATCATAGCTTTTGCAAAAATTAAAACTAGTTTAACTGAAATTGATTTTTATCATTAATTTTTAACTTAATGGTTATAGAAATTTCTGATTAAGTGATGACGATTAGCTATTCAAAAGAAGATCTAGAAATATTTTAAATAGTAACTATTTTAGAAGTAATAGATTAAACAACTTCAAATTCACTATCACTGAATCCTTCGAAATGTAAAATTGATCTCTTCCTGTACATACCTATCCGACAATTTGAAAAACTGGGTTATAATTGTAACTTAATAACTCAATTGTATGATTTTTTTCTTTTAAATTATCATTTTTTTTTTTAATTATGATTACTGATTACTAAAGATGATTCTTTAAATACTACTGAGTTTATCGTTTATATAATGAAAGTTAAATTTCCATAAACGTATACATATGTATGTTTAGAGTCAAGTTTTAAATAATCTCCAATATTCAATTATACACAACGGATTCAAATTAAATTCCTCAAAATCTAAACAAGAAATGACATTCCTCAAAATCTAAACAAGAAATGACAATCATTACATTTATTGGCGTTATATCGAATGTGTTAAGAAATGTGACAAAATAGATATCACCCAAATCTAAAGTGTCCGCTGTTATCATGCTCGAAATCAATCAAATGGTATATTAAGCCAACGATATCATTCTTTCTTGACTAATATTAAATTGAAACATACGCCGTCGCTAATGAAATATCTACTTCGTGTATTGGTATACATATATCATAAGGACATATGGCATTAACGCATAAATTATGACCATTAATCCATTATATATGACAGTATACATATATATATCCTTTACGTACACGTATGACATTCTAGTCATTAATAGTCATTAATATTATATTGTATATGCATATTGTGAATATATGAATACATATCACGTATATATTATAAGTATTGTAAAGTTATGGTCAAAGAAATATCAATTATCTTGCTAATAATTTAATCACTTTAATTTTATATTTTAAAATACGTTATATTTTATTATTATGTAGTGCGAGTATTTTATATCCATAACAAGGAACAAAAAGAAGTAGATTATTATGAGAAATCAATGTATAGAGAATGCATTTCTTGCCAAATAAATTTTATTTGTCATACCATGAAATGATTTTGATAACTAAAAGAATTACAGAAATAAAATAAGGCAAGTCCGCTTCTTACTTTTTATAATTTCATGTACTTACTCTATTTTATAAATGAAAGCGTGATTTAATGCAAGAAGGAACTAATGGAAAATTATAAAACGACTTCGAATAATATGACACAATTACGGTAAATTGAAAAAGAGAAAGGAAGAGATATTAAAAAATAAAAAAAAGTCTATAAAGATATATAAATATATTCAAGAAAACAATTAAAAAAAAAAGAAAATCTGAAGATAGAAAAAAAATTATTGATCAAGAGGAATTTGAATTAGTAATGGAATAGTTCACGAATCTATACCTTTACTACCACAGCTGTTGCGATATGATTACATTATTTTCTATTTCTAGAAATCAATGAATTAAATATAAAAATATCTTCACAAATAATGAGTATTGACAGAAACGGCTTATTTTTTTGCTTCAGATTTGTTAGAAAAAATTTTATCAAAATCGATGACCCAACGACTTTGACCTTTCCTTGTTCGTATTAGGTGCTTTAAACTCTAGATGATAAGGAAGACGAATTTGAAAATGAATTCATCTAATAAAGTTTCGTTTCACTATTATAATATTGTTATTTCTAAAATCATTATTCATATTGTCATTAATCGTACTGTATAAATTACAAACATTAATAGTAATTAAAATTAGAAATTGAAAAACTGAAAATTTGATTTCTTTTTAGCCTCGTCTTCACCTCTAAGGACCCAACTTTTTGAATCAATTTTTGTACATATTGGAAGTACTTATTGAATAGAGTTCTAATAATAATAAATTATGTTTTGAATTATGTCTATAATTATGCGTCCGTAGCAGCATGTGCACTAGTATAGTTGGCGGACGCTTCACGGCAGCCGAATGAAATGGCACCTGACCCAAACCTATATAAACTATATAGAAAATACGTCGAAATTTACAATGTTTTTTATATGCTGACTTTTGCGCGGGAAGATTCCTAAACTCAAAATTGGTATCGTCGTACTCTATTCAATAAGTACTTCAAGTATGTATAAAATTCGACTTAAAAAATTGGGTTTACAGATTAGTGAAGACCAAAAGATTCCAGCCTTTTTTTTTTTTAAATATACGTCATACGCAATTTTGCAGTTATTAAGCCATTATAGCATAAACAAATTTTATACGTTTCAATTTATTCCCCATTTTTTCTATTTAGTTAGAGATAAATTAATCAGAAAGGAATTTAGTAGAAATTGGTCGATTTTGAACCTTGTTACCAACGAAAATCTCCTTTATGTCCTTATACCTTTTGAGGATTATAAAATGTATAATTATTTACCGAGCGCGCGATGGAGGAAGTTGTAAAACATTGCTGTCCGTAATACTCATCTAATTAGCGTATGTATTTTGAAATTTCCCTCTTCGAAACGATGATCTATCAGTAAAATAATCATTCGAGATAGTGGCAGACAAGTTCTTCATAGGTTGATGTTAAGTACTTTTAAAACGAAGACCCATGCTTAATGCATTCAAACTATAGTACCATTATACTGTTTGTATGAAATCTTTAATGCAACAATGCTAAAGTTTTGGCAAGATTCTTCGTTTAAGTTCAGACGACATCATCATCGAAGAAACTTATCATGTCGTGTTCTTCTAAAAAATAAAGTGGGTAAACGAATGAAATGAATGCTATTTTATGATAAATACTAGACTGAAATCCACACTAAGTACTTATACTTGTAAGCGAGTAGATAAAACCCTAGTAACTCAATCCTTTAATTTAATGTACTTGATTATTATGATATAGTTCACAATTACAATCACAATTACAACTTCGTAAAGTTATTGGACATCTTTCTATATTTAAAAACTCAAATGTAGAAACAATTTTATCTTTCTGACAAAAGTTAAAATATTGCTCCATACAGCGAACATAATGATAATGTTCTTTATTCCCACACAACGATAATTGTATAATTTTTCAAATATATTTGACATAAACATGTGAAAAATTTACCCGCTATAATTTGATATGATTATGATTGTAATAATTGTTTTATATGTTACTATTCGAAGAATAGGGAAATGTTGAAATACGAAACATTTCATTAACTGGGTGAATATTTACATTACAACTCTCGCCATTATAATTAACATTAAAGATACACTATGTATTTATCTATATGTATGTATTCTATATATTATTTCACTTCTATATATTATTTCGCTTGTATCGGATGTTATCATATATTACAGAATTTATTAAATTAAAACGGCGCTAGATTTCTAACTTTCCCGCCGTGTACCTCCTGGATATATTATGTACAGTAGAATATATGTATATATTGGAATAATCCTTTATATAGAATAAGTACCGTATTTTTGTGTAAAATATGTTATTCTTTAATATTGAGAATGTAATTGTTTCATTTACATATAATATGTTAATAGTAGGGCATTTTCACTTAAATTAGTCATCATTAAAGTACGTGCAATAATCTTAATCTTTTAAAGTTTATTTTTTTAACTTGTAAAGATTCATGAATTCAACGAAGAATTTTTTTCTTAAAATTCGTATAATTAAAAATTCTGATTCTGGCTAGATATTTACTTTGACCCTCTATTATTTATGTTTGAGACTCTAGGCACGAAAAGATCACAGAATGTCCGGGGCCCTGGCCTCGAAAGAATGTAGGAGCAAAGATTATTTCTCATCGGAAAGATTATTTGCCCGTAAAATGAAAGATTGGCAAAGATCATTTTGTCAGTACGAAAAAGTTGTGAGATTTATTTGAAATGGACTGTATATAAACTGAACATGTTTGGTTTGTACGAATATCAAACGTTACCACACACGGTGCAACCAGTAAGGGCCTGCACGGGAATTTCGCGGTTCTTATATAACAAGCAATAAACCTTTATGAAGCGCCCTGGCTCGATCAATACATACTGGAGGAATAGAAAATTAAACAGAAGGGAAAGCTTTTAAGTCTCTGTCCGTTACAGGCAACTGCCAACGAATAGCAACAGCATAAGTGTTCAATGGCTTCATAAAGTCAGAATTTCTTGGGCTTATAAACATAAATGTATAAAGGCATAGAAATATAAGTATAAAAACATAAACATATGAAGACATATATATGCGTAAGAATATAAATGAATAAACAAATAAAAATATAAATCCAAAATATAAGATGGATGTAAGAAGAAATTATCATTTTGGTATATAAAACTCCGTATATAATGAACCACGAAGAATATCTGTGTGGTACAGTTTAAAATACACAGATTATCCTTTTACCATTAAATATCATCTATATTGTTTATTATATGTACATATGTTAACACGTCTGAATACAAAAAATGAAATTTTTCTGGAAAAATACGAACATTCTATTTTATAGATCTCATTTCGGTTTGTGATCTTTGCTGACACACGTATGTCTCATACAAACAATGACTCAGAATCAATAGACGTTCATGAACATCTTTGGGTTTGATTCTCTCGAAATTCTTAGGGCATGCAGAAAATACAACGGCGAAAGGCCGGCTTTGTATGCGAAAAATTGGATTGCAGATAAAGGATAGTGGTTTAACTCACATTGAGGTCATGACACATTTAGTTCCTACAACAGGGAGTTATACGACTTCTTAGTTCGCACAGAGAAAATTTTAATTATTTAGAGAAGAAAATTTGAAGGAGAAGTCGACATCGGAAAAAGCTATTAAATTGTTCGAAAATAAATTGCGATTTCTATTAGACTAATAACAACTTGCATCATATATTGGCTAACATTTCTAGCAATTATTGATTTAATGTTTTGCTCTTTATTTGTTCAAATTGAAAGAGAATAATTAAAATTGTAAAAAATACTATTCCTACTTAGAAATTAAACATAGAAATTAACCATTCCGAATTAATCAACAGAAAAAATATTTTTTTGTTGACAAGACTTTGGACTTCGTTTCTATAATATAAAATACAGGAAAATTTTTTTAATTTTAGCTGGCATGTGGAGCTCTTCTTTCTTTACATCAATTCACATCAATTCACATCAATTACGAAGTTATTAACGTCATTATGGGAGAATAAATATTTAAATATATTCATTCGAATTTCTATTTTTCGCGAAGCTTCACGTATTTAGAATAATGTAAAATTAGGTAATCCGTCGTTGATAATTATATAATAATAATAATTTTTTATTTCATGGAGTAGGAATCTTTTAGAAAAATATTCAAATACGAATGATAACTATGTTATCTCTCATGCGCAATGTTTCACGTGTAGAACGTCGATGTTTCACTTTATGTCAGATCAGACTATGAATATACATATTTTGAATTAATATTTATTAATATTTATTCAGATAAACCATATATTTCCAGTAATTTTTAATAAACAAAAGACACAATAAATTTTATGTTAAACAATTAAGTGTAACTTAATGAATTCTAGTCAAATATTATAAGTATTAGAATTTTTTTAACAAATCAATTTTTTCTAAATATAATAAAATTCAGTTCGTGATTTTGATGCGACGGTAAACAACGAATTAAAAAAATCTTTTAACAAATATCACTTTTGCTGGACTAACCACATACACACACAATAAATCCCTTTTCTCACGAAATACTTTATTACTACATATTCAAGAATATATGAAGATAATACAGATTTCCTAACCTCAAAAAAGGAGAGAAAGAAAGATGATAAACTAGAAGTAATACAAAAATGTTGTCTGTATACAGGATGAAATAAGAAACAGTTACTGTGATATTACATCAAAGCGTAAGCAATCGATGCAAATGAGTGACGTGTCAACTACCTAGACTCATCCCTGAGTCTGCTTCTTAAGCGTTTACTACAATGGACACCTTTGTTCAAAGGGTTGCGAAAATTTATTTACGAGTTGGAGGCGAAAATACTATATGCACGACGCGCGTATATCCGTAAGGGTCAGCGAGATCACACGACTGATAAAGCGAATGCAACTGTAGGCTAGATTTGGTGAACACGAGAGAATCACAGATTGCGCGTGCGTGTACTAATACGAGTCTACGTTTAGACTATTGCGAATTGCAAGGCACATGCTAACCATAGTTATATATAAGTGCTGAGTGGATTAAAATACCAACTAATGCACTTCTGGTGCTTCGAAGATATTTAATATCTTTATATTGTTTTCTATTTCATTAATGATTCTTTACAATGTTGTTATTAACAGCTCCACACTCAATGTTCAACAATCGCACTCATTTCCAGCGCTTAATGTTACGTGACATTGTACTTTAACGAGTTATTAATTAATTAAATGATCAATCTGTCTGTTTTCAGTAAGAGGTGACCTAACTTTTAATGCATTATGTCCTCTTCGTAAAATTATTCGAAATACAGGTATGCCCATTATTAATAATTAATAAAAAAAATAGTTGGAAATCGTAGAAGAAAAACAATGTTTTTGTTGATTTCCTGATTGTAATGTCGTTCTATGGTTAAACAGAATTTAATATAACGTAATTGAGAATGAAGACGATCTGTTAGGTTTAAAAATGTAAGATTTTCATAAAAATAGCTCATAAGTTGACAAAGTTTTGTGGAAGTTAACGATACAATTATTAACTTTTTCGGGTCAAAGCCCAGATATTGTCCGGCATTGCAGCTTCAGGAAGTCCAATACCCTCAGAAATTATGATTGGAAAAAGTTAAAAGAAAGAATATTTTAATATCTTTAATATTCTAGTATCATGAAGAATAATATTTTGAAGATCTTAAAGAAGATGAAAGGACACATATTTAACTCTAAAATCAAATCAGAAGACAGTTTTGATAACATTAGTATTGAACATAATAATGTACTGAATTTTAAAACTGCTTGCCCAGAAAAGATAAGAAATGTGTCTTCTTATCGACGCCTTTTTCTGCAGTCTTCAATTTTCCTGATAAGCTAAAAAATTGGATGCTGAAAAAGTTTTGATATTGAGGGTTTAATCAAGTGAATCTTATTTAATTTCTTGTGGTCCTAATTCAGAAAACCTTCAACATTATATCTGCTCCAGGCGTATCGCGTATTTGTTAATAATGTTACGAAGCCGACTCATAACGTTTCCTGCGGCTCACGGTGTTAACCATACATCGTATCGTGACACGTCGGTTTGCCCACAATAACCAACATTTTAGAGCTCTCGACGTTAGCTATACGTCGGCTCATCCCCCCGCTTAAATCCTTCGGCTACTGATGCGATTAACAACACTGGGTCAGCTGTACGAACAATTTCGTAACCTAAAAATAACCCGACCCTTTTCGGCTCGTGACACATCATACATATCTATAATATATTGTTTTTATTGAAACAAAAATATGATTATATATTATATATCTTTTTATTTTTATTATCTAATTACTATAATGTAAATAATCAATTCGAATTAATTATGTATAGTACATTTAAGTACATATAAAAAGCCCTTAACTTTACCGTTAATTATTAAATAATAGTTACCTTAGTTATTAAATAATAATAATCTTTGATATTATTGTTACTCTTTTTTGACTGAGAATCGAAATGAGATTAAATTTGTTACAATCGATTAGAACAATGAATAAAATATTTTTTACGCAAAGTACCTTACATAACATTTTCTACGTATTCTACAACTAGAATTTCAAATTTTATACTATGTTTACATTATAAACCCAAAATGACAATGAACCATTTTCCGTTTAAAGTTATTTTAAATACCATTAAAAACTTGAAAATAAACAAATGGATTTTCAAATTGTAATTGAAAATTTTTTTAGCTTTTTATTACAATATCCATTCCCAAAGTGACACACCCAAATACACCCACATACACATTAACGTGTTGTATAATGGAAACGTCAAATTCAATACTACTTTATTTCAATTTAAATTGATATTTAAAAACTATATTAAACTATATTACACTATATTATATATATATATATAATGTAGGAATAATAGAAAAAGAAAATAATTGTTGCTTAATTTTTCGCAATTAAATGAACAGCAAAATTTGACGGGCAGATTTAAAAGAGAAAAGGTGAGAAAGCTTGTGGTACAAATTATGTGTAAACGACCGATGCGTTTCGGTCTGATGAATCTCTGACCAGCTATAAGATATTTCACCATCATGATTACATTTATTTCCTGAACTATGTTGAAACAACGAACACTACATATATAATACATCTCTACCTTTAACAATTATAGTGAATAACTTTCTTGAATGAATTAAGGTATTAAGTATTTGCAAAAAAACGAACAATAATAATGATGCTGCATGGCCTATTAAATATCGAATTTTATATACGAGGAAAAACGAAACAACGGCAAGATTAATGATTTACCCATTTAATCATTTAAATAATTAATTAGTGTTAACCGAATAATTATTTGTAAGAAATCTAAAAAGTAGTATCAAAGAATATAGATAACGTATCGTTCAATATGATAAAGAGTACAAAGAAACATATTTTTTGTAATTTGATTCAGTTTCAATATTCATAATAATGATATGTATGCTAAATCATATAATTTTATCTTATTTTAAATTATCTTATCGTAATATATTAAAGGCCGTTGACGTAACAATACGTTTCTTCATAAGAAAGGTATAGCCAGGACACAACGTAACCACTATTACTAATGAAATTTTATAAATCATATCCCTTAATAGTGAAACGAATAAAATTTTAAAAGTAAATTTTATAAATTAAGGTCGTCTGATCAATCTATTTCAACTAAAATTATGAACTTATTAAGAAAGAGTCTATAACCTATAATTTCTAACTTTTTGATTCGTTTATATCATTAGTTGATAAATTATTGTACAGGCGAGTTTAGCTACGCCAATTATCAATGGAGAAAAAGAGAATGTCTTGTATTTATTTGAATTAGTGATAGCAAGAAAACACGCGCACGCATTCTTCAATTTCTTATCCTTGCTTTAATTAAAAAAACATATAAATTTCTATATTAGAATTTCTATAAAGTTACTATGCATGAATGTGTTAATTGATATGCTTTTATATTTTAAAATATATCCAAAATTCAAGAAAAGATTTCCATAACCTTAACACCATTTCCTCACATTATATGTTATATTAATATCGTATTGATATTACAATACAATACCAATTACCATATACATATATGTATACCAATATTTGTTATATTATTTAAGATGATATCATAATATCCTCCAATCATCCAATCCATGATCGTAATATCCTTTTCTATCGCGAAAAATATTCTTAAAATCGTCCACAAACGCTTTAAATTGATATCAACAAATAAAAATATCACTTTTAAACCAACCAGAATATCATACAAATATATTTACTTTTCCTATAGTAGCCAAACGTAACCGGATGTATTCATCTTTGTTGCAAACGAGTGATATCTTCCTCTATCTTCCTCTATCCTATTCCTGTTTTAATATCTTATACAATTGAAATCTTCAATAAAACATGAAAAAAAGGATAATTTTCCACTCTTGCTTTAGTATCCTATACGGCTAAAATCTCCATGTTTATCATCATTAAAGCATCACTTTCCTCTCCTTGTATATTACATCTTCGTTATCACAAGTGCATATACTTATGATCGAGAAATATACTCTAAACGTTTAGTAACGACAAGAAAGGCAGGAAGGGAGAGCAGAAGAAGAGAGCGAAAAGAAGAGACGCGCAAAAGATAATCCTACCGGTACCCCGGATATTTATAGCAGAAAAAGAATTACTTCAGAAAAATTATGCGCATGTTTACTGACTGTACGGAATCGGCCCGTAAACCGAGGGAAGCGTGCTTCCGCTCCTAGCTTGTGGTCCGCTGATCAAATTCATATGATCGAACAAAGAGGTCCCGCTACTTCTTCCTTGAAACGTCTCGAGCTCAGCCACCTGTGTACTTTGCTCAAAATTTGTCATAGAACCACTTGTTCGTAGATCGATTATCGAGTTCTTGTAATTAGACATCAGTTGTGGCGATTGTAGATCCTTCATCATAGTTAATTCCTCGTAGGATTTATGTAAATCTTGTTGATTCGGTGAATGCTCCTTCGTCTGATGGTGAGATTGTTCAAAATTACATCTCCGAAGATAATTTCCACTTTCAGACACAGCTACCATCTGCCATTCATCAAGACAGGAAATTTTTTGAGATTTCCTTTGCTTACAGGTTATGTCTTTTCGATTGTCATCAGGGGAACGTCCGTCCTGAACGATAGTCGCCTGATCTTCTACAGGGCGATCGTAATTTCGAACGGGAGACGCGTTCATCGTATTCAACTGTTTCCTTTCAAAAGCTTCCATTTCTTCGTACTTCTCGTTCACTCTGAACAAGTCCAGAGGAGGTGGTACTTTTGTTATTTTCTCTCTTCGAAGAGTTAAGCTCGTTGGTTCTCTGCAAGTATTTGGTAGATCAACCTGTGACGCGAAATATCTGCGAGTCTTTTTGTTTTCTTGTCTGCCTTGTTCGTTTGGGATGTTCATTAATAGTTCAGATTTTGTTCCTGATTTCGAATCACATTGAAGGGATAGATTTGTTGCTAAATTATTCGTAAAATTATTATCCGAAGAATTCGACGTTTTTTCGTAAAAAGATAAATTTGGTAGGGATATGCAAAGATTTTGTAAAGAATCCCATCTATTTGTCGCTCGTGAAGTGAATTTATCTTTCATCCAAGTTTTATCCTTGTTAAATGGCGTTCCATTTGATTTATTGGTCTCAGAAATGCACAAGTCCGATCCTACGATATTTTCTACTAATTTGTAATTATCCTGCAATCGATACGAACATTTGGAATCTTCAGGTTCTATATTTATTTCTTGCTCCTTTAGATTTGAAATATACGCATCTTTATTTTGATTTTTGCTCGAGGACTCGTATTTCTCAGATTTATTAGTTTTGTTTGTTTCTTGCCGCTGTTGAAGTATATCTTTCGTCGTATACTTCTTATTCGTTTGAGAATTCGAAAGTTGATCAATTTTTTCATTACTACCATTAATTTTACGTTCTCCATTTTGATATTTACTCTCGTTTTTATATTCCAAGTTATGTTGATAGCACGTCCATGCATTTGATTCGTATTGACTAACTGTATCATGTTGTTTAACATCATCCAAATCATACTTGGAATTATCCATAGAATTGAATTTTTGGCTAGGTACTAAACTATTATTTAGAGTAGAATTTTTTATAGAAACTGCATTATGTAAGCCCGTAGATTCGTTCATTTGACGTACCTCATTTTCTGATTCAATGTTCACTAACAATTTTCCATTTGTTGTGGTCGACATAATGCGTCCATCTTGCATGTGATCCACGTTTACCGAACTGCTCTTCGTATAACTGGTCCTGTGAGAGAACTCGCTGTTGCAAATGTCTTCCTCGACCCCAAGAGTAGTGACGTTCGATTGACACCTAGATTTCCTGTCGTTGCTACTTAAGGATGACTGATTGCTCTGACTGGTGATGGTTTCTGTACTTCCGAATCCGTTATATTTCAACGGCGAGTTGGGATTTTTGTTCTCAAGTTCCTTGGGAAAGTCACCAATATAATTGGTCGCACCGTTGTCTGGTATGCTGGAAAAGAACTTTCTTCTTAAATATCTGTTGCGCTCGAAGATCTCGTGCAGTCTTTCTCTGGTTCCACTATAAGCAGGCTCGTTGTCGTAGATTCTATTGTAAATCTGTGCGCAGCTGCCCTCGTTGAAAGAGTTTAGGGATCGATCTGATCGAAGCGACGAACTATGACATGTCTGATATTCATTGGATTCTTGAGTATTTACATTTTGACTTAAAGATTTATTACAATGAAGAGGAGTATAATCTTTTTGCGTGTCATGTTGAAGATTCCCTTGATCATAATCATAGAAAAAATAAGTTTTTTCGAATTCTGTCTTCGGTCTCCAGTTCCACCGATATGTCTTTCCAGTATTATATTTTGAAAATTCATTGTTTCCCTGAAAATTTTCGTTCAATTCGTTACTAGGTTCTATCCAAACAGATGTTGCTTTTTGCATCTGAGGCATCGAATATCGATAATAATTATATCTCAGTGGTTGCCGTCTAGGATGACGATGGTTGTTCAAGCGGCATAGTTGTTCCAGACCATTTATTTCATTGGTAAGAATGGTCCATTGAGAACTCTTCTCTAGGTCATCGACGCGTGGTAAGTTTGCATTTGACATTTTCACTTTTTTCCCAGAAGTCTTTCAGTGTTCGAACATAATACTGTTCGTTAAGGATATTTGCACATTGTTACCTTACATTTGCAAATAAAAATGCTACAAAATGTATGCACTGTTTAATTGTACATTTGTTTGATTAGTTCGAGGGTATGACAAGATTATACGCTTACGAATTTCTATGAAATTGGTAGAAATTTGGTTCTTCGGACATTTTGTATTACTTTTATTATATTAGATTGTTGCAAAGATTACTTTCGTTTTTATTCTATTATTACAAAATGGGTTATATATAATTTCATAAAATAATATAAAGCAAAAAATGTTGTGCATCTGTCATTTGCTTATAAAACGAAAGCAACTTTCGGGATAACCTAATACTTATCGTAATTTAATTGTATTTGTATTATTTGAATTTTATTTTTACTACATGTGTATTTATTAAGTTGGAACGTATGGAATGTCATTTTCCAAATAAAACGTCAAACACAAGTAGTTTCTTCAAAAAACTATATAGTTAACCAAAGTAATTTCCATACAACAATTAAATGCATTTTCCCAACAATTATAATTTATAAATTGCAAATATAATAAGAATTATCAATTCTAAAGTTAACAAATTCTCGAATATAAATATCAAAATAATTTATGGCTTAAAAAATTGTTTGGTTAATATGAAGGATGTTTTATACGTTAGTCAAAATTAAATTTATGTTACCAACAATTTGCACAACATACTTTCTAAATCAAAACTCATAGAGGGTAAAAGGTGCTTTTCAAAGAAAGTATTATCAACTTCGAAAAACGCTAAAAAGTATGAAATAATTTCTATTTTATTTATATTTTAGTTAGACACATATGCAACGACGGTTGGATTACTTATTTACTTGATAAACAGCATATTAAATATATCAAAAGCGGTGCAAAGTGCCGTAAAATGCTTCTGGTATGGTAACAAATTTCAACTTATTTATATTTATATTATTCAAATTTTCGAGAAGGTTCCAATATTCTTAGTATGCTCTTTAGTAAGTAGATAAGTGACCTAGCCGTTATTGTATATGTGTCTAACTAAAATACAAATAAAATAGAAATTATTTCATACTCTTTAGCGTTTCCTGAAGTCGATATTTTTTTTGACGAAAAACCTCTTATTTTACATTTTTTAGTATCAAATGATCAATATTACAGGACCAACGTAAAATATTTTCCATTGTCATTGATAATGCGATAATTTACTTCTACCTATTATTTATTTCAATTTTAATTATGACGAATGAATGAAATATCGTGAAACCCCGCGTGCGAATAAGGAATCAATCAACTGTATTCCGCCACAGATATTGTATCAGAATTAATGATAAAAAAGAATATTTATATAACTTAACAGTGTGTCACATATCATTTCGCAATAAAAGTAGAGTTATCTTAAAAACGAAACCGTAGAATAATATTTCCTTTTAAAGAAACATAAGTTGAAGCCTATATTGAGAAACAGAATTTCAAACCGTTCGCTCAGACTACTGCTTTGAAATCATCTTAAACACGCGTAAATGAAATTGATAAACAAAAATTCCCTGCAATAACGAACTATTGTTAACTATAACAAGGAAAAATTGGAGAAATTTTGCAAACAGGACCGATCGGTGGACTACTTATAAAACATGCAAAAAGTTTTATTCCGATAGCTTAATCCAATCCTGAGTAATCGATGAACGTACATAAAAATTGAATTTTTGCACGAAATTATTAGTAAAATTATTAGTATTAATAATTGCCTTAATTAACAATTTCTTTTGACTCAATGAAATACATATATGTATGATATTTATTTTATGAAAATGGTTCGAGAGCGTTATAGTCTCCCTCCCTTTCTTTGTTACTTCAGTTTTGTTCTAATGTAGTTCGGTATACCTGATGATCGGACCTACGAGAGTCCATGTAGTTCAGCGATATCTTTGTATTTAATTTATTTATTATTTATAATATATTAATATATCTATTCTGCAAGAAGATTGCAATGAAGTACTTCAACTCCCACTACGATGGTTATGAATCCAGGAGACGTCAAACAGCGTTGAAGAGACGGGACTTGTGACCATGGGAATTGAATTCAAATGCCACAAAAGCCCACGGAGTAGTTGATATCGTAAGTGAAAATAAGACGATCACTGGAATTGGCTTAAATGTGGAGGCAAATCAACAGGTCCATATAGAAGAATATTTAAGTGCACATGAAACGTGACGCATATTAGAATAAGTCCACCAGCTAAAATCCAGAATACGGATTGTGCGACTAAAGAATTTTATCATCTAAAAATGAAGAATGACGAAAACATGTCTGCTTATCTAGCCAGAATTAAAATAGCCGCGATCAACTTGCGAAAAGGGATCGGAGAGGGGGGGGGGGGAGTAGGCGATGAAGACGTAGCATATAGAAACTTTATTAACATTATTTTCCGTATAGTTACGAGAACATATATATGCAATTAACACATTTGCAGGACAGTAGATTCACTTCAGTTGAAGTAAAAAGAGTGTTATTGATTGAATGTAATATGAGGATGTCAAAGGAAAACTAAAGGAAATTGAAGGTGAAATACCCAAAAAAGCTTCGCACATTAGTAAAAGAGTGGTTAAGAAGAAACATAACTGTGCAGTGACAAGATGAAATGGACGACGTGCTTTATCTCTAAGGATAGCATGCATATGACAAGAGACAGTCACACGAAACCAGAGAGAGGCAGAAAAACGTACGAATTCAAAGCGGAAAGGGATTATGATAAATTTCTAGTATCGCTAAATATCGTAGACATGGGGGACAAAAGGCTTTTAAACAGTGGATACATGCACCATGTGCAAAACAAGAGAGTAGTTTATAGATCAATTAAACTCAGAAATGAGCACGATAGCAGAACGAGCAGAACAAAATGGTACAATTTCAAAACAAGGTGCATAGAAAGCGTTGAGAATCCCTGTCAAAATTAAGCTCACAAATCTCACAAATTGAAGGAAAGGCAGGCGAACCAGATATGTGAGTTAATGCATTCCGGCATTTATGGCCATTTACCAGTCAACTCATTAGATGAAAGCAAATATTTAATAAAATGTTTTTTTTCGAAAAACTATTGTCAAATGCACGAAGGCCAGAGATGAAGCACAAACGCATATCAGAGATTATATGTCCAAAGCGAAATGAAAATAGAATAAAAAGGTAAAAAAATTCAGGACAGACAGTGCATTCTGCAATGAGGATATAGAAATTTATTTTAGAGAGCTAGATACAAGCCCCGAGAGGTCTGATATGGAAACGTCACAAATGGCGTCGCAAAAAGAATATTGACATGACAAGATCAATGCTCACGTCAGCTTGTTTATCTCAAAAATTATGCGCGGAAGTAGTGACAACAGCAACGTACATTATTAACTGGTCATACGTTAAGTATACAGCATTTAAGAGTTTTATTTACATAGTTGCCCAGCATATGCTAAGTTGTGTAGTATATACCGTCAATTACAATGCAAAATATGATTACAGTCAAATATGTAAAGTTCGTCGAAGAATAGATAGGATCGGAGTGGATATATGAAGAAATACTTAAAGTTGGAGATTTAATCAAGGCATGATCAAACGATGAACGTATAAATCAACTACCGAAAACCTTAATATAATTACGATGCCAGAGAAAGAATTGGATACCACAGGAAACCTACCATAGAAGGAAATAAATGTCACACAAAACAAAGAAAATACAGAAATAGTGGAGGCAGTATACCTAAAGAAACCAGGAAAGTAAGGCAGGCTAAGAAAAATTATCAAGAACTCGTTTGTGCGAAAGGGGCAGTCTGACAGCAAGGTACCGACATTGAGAGTAAGAAAATGGAGAGTGACGTTAAAGCGAATTTTGTGTAGTTATTAAAGCAGCAAAGTTTAACAGAAGCAGTGAGCTCGTTAGAGGCAGAGAAATGGAAATACGTCATACAGGAGGAACTCGCCACTTTGGAAAGCAGAAAGACATAGTAAATACCGGAATTACCAAAAAACAGGTCAGCTATCGATTGAAGTATATCGATATTTGGATAAAGCTAAACGAACTCCGAAACAAAAATTATAAGATTAAACTAGTTATCTAAAGATTCTCATGGATGAAAGGAATTGATTATTCAAAAACGTACTTCTCAATAGCAAATTTTTCTATAATAAAGATATTGTTAGCGTTGATGGCGGAATTTAACTGCTGTGTTAGGCATGTAGACATAAAATATGCATATTTGTATGGGAAATGTATGCCAATACCGCTGCTTTATGACGCCGAGACAAGAAAGAAAGTAAAAAATTAGGATTGAATACAGAAAAGTGGAGGATTGTAGATTGTTCCTATGTTGCACATTGTGACGGGATTTTTGTCTCGCTCTCCTTCCTTCCGTTACGTTCTAACGTATTTCGGTATATTGAGCGAGTGCACGTGAGAATGTGATATTTTTTTACTTAATTCATTTATCATGTAAATTATTGTGCAAAAAGATTCTGATTAATTATTTGAGCGCTGCTATATTTTATAATTTATAATTGCAATTCATTAAAATCTGCTTCACTAATACATACTGTATGTATATTTTCATTATTAAACGGAAGATCAATGAGTTTATTTTCTGATAGTACTAAAGAAGTAGTTACCGTGTTAGATTTTCTTTTGATTTACGAGATTTGATAACATTCGTAAAAATTATGAGGTTATTTACCTACTTGTTAATAAAAACAAATTAAAAAAGAATAACTAGCTGACTTTAAATGGGAATTAAATAAGTAACTATTTAATTAATATTTCATTGCATAATTTTCGCATTACGCAAAAATTTAGTATTTTTTAAAATGTCCCAGGTACTTCATTTTATAACATTTCTTTCGTTTTTTTAATTCTAATTGTTGTTTTATTATAAAATTTATTATTAATAAGTTAATCGAAATTGAATTATTAATACAGAAATTGAATAATGAATTTCTATATTTCTACATTTATGGCTACAAAAAGTATTGAACTCTTATTCCTCCAATGAATTTTTCTAATCATACAAAAGTTCTACTAAATGATACGAAATTTAATATATTTGAACTCAATCAATTAGTATGTAAATATAATACAATTGTGTCGAAATACTTTTCGTAGTCACCGTATATTATTAAATAAAGATGCAATCGATAGCATTGTACTGTACACAATATTAAATACTTTGGAAATTAATTGATCCAGAGGCACCGTCAATTGAATCGTAATTAGGAGAATTTATATAAGGTTAAAATACTAAAAATATTTAGAAATATATTAATAAATTGTAGTGTTTGGAATACAGTATGGTGTCAGCAACGTTTAATGTTTCTAACAAGGCTCAAACATCTACGCTATTTTTAAAATATTACTTCTAATAACTTCTATGATTTTGTTATCAAGTGTTTCAAGCGAAAGGAACTACACTTTTTTTCATATAGAAAAGGCTTCCTTATTTGCTTGATGTACGTCCATACTGTAATCTGTTATACTTTCCTTACAATTTCTAATATGTGTACTTTTAAATAAAGTCAAAGAAAATTTTTCTACCTCTAAAATTTCTATTATTTATATAAAATTTTTAATACGGGCGGCCTCATCAATTACAATAATCTTGAAATATATTGGCAAGATTAATATTCTGAACAACTTTTTCCTATAAACCGTTTTAGTTTACAAGTTATAAAGCAATTTATGTTCAATAATAATATTAAATCTGTATTATACAACAATGTATTTTATAAATTTTTGTTCTGCGAACAATTTTTCAATGACAATAGATATATTTGTCACATTTTTAAACAATTAATGATCGAACTAAAGTGCAACATTTCATACAATATATTCATTGAGAATTATTTCACGCTAGCATAGCTAACGGTGCAGTGACCGGACACTACTCTGGCCCAACCTACAACCCATTGTTATTTCTTTTTCATTTATATAATGTTAAAAATAATGATCTCTGTTATCAGTGGGTTAAGTTTAATTTGAGCTATATAAAAATGCAGTAGCTTACTCCATAATGAAGCGTAATCATAACCTAAATCTAAATTAAAGTTTTTTGCGAATATCTTGAATATTTGAAAACTACGAGCGAGTAACAGAAATATGTACAGAAAACGGTTGTTCAGAGTGTTGGTCTTGATAACATATTTCAATGTTATTAAAATCAGTGAGGTCATCCCTATTCCGAATAATTATCAAAATATTATCTGGAAATCTCTTGACCTGTCAATCATTACTTGAAAATTATTACCCGAAAATAATACCTACTCGAAAATTTCTTATTTTTTGTATTTTTACAATTATTACTTATATATCCTTGATCTATTTTGTATTATTTATAATATGAAAAACATTGATACCTTATCATCAATGATAAATAAAACATTTATTCTTAATAAATTTAATAATAAAAAAGGAAATAGATATTTTGCCAATTTTTATTTAATCGGCAAAATTTGAGATGGAAATTTGAGGCAACAATTTTTCTTGGAATGAGCTAACGTCACGGTTGTCGCGCACTGTATGAAGATCTCCGATATAGTAATAAACTTCCGGAAGTTCGTAATACACCGCTTTCATGTTTTGATATGGCCAAGTGTTTCTATCTATTGATTGCGAAAGAGAAGATAAATCAAAAACATAATTAGAAAACAATTATATTTTTTCTTAGCGAAGCGAATGACAAACAAGAGGAACTTAAGAGAGACGAAACACCTATTGCATGCATAGATGCTCTTTTTCAATGACAAAATTATGAAACTACTCAAGTTTAGAGAAAACGAATTCTACAGAAAATAGATTAAACATTTTTTTAATAATTAACAAATTAACAAGTAACTGATAATTTCTTCTCTAGTTTGTTTCTCTAGTTTCTTTAGCAGCGATGTTGGACAAGTTATCGATTTATTGATTAGTTAGAAAGATTGTACGAGTTGAATACATTACAGGAAGAAAGAAATGTATATAATAATTTTACTACGATATATGTACATATTATAAATATTAAGAAAATATCTGAGAATGTTTAATGGTTTATAAGTATCACGTTCTGCTACAACTCATAATAGTCTGTGTCATAAATAGAATTTTAACATTTATATAAAAATGAAATTCCGAAGATGTAAAATTTTCTATAAATTTGCACTCTTTGTATTAAAATTTATATTATATAGCTGTTAATTAACAATGGGATATTATTTACAAGAGTTACATTGCAGAAATAATATTTAGAGAAACTTCTCAGCCAGCTCCTTTCGATCAAGTGCAGGATTCATTGTATGATGATCAACGATGAAGAATGGAAAGTATATTTTGATTGAGAAACCGGTAGCCTCTCAAAAACTTCGTGGTCATTGGCATCGCGATCGACAGGATTTTAATTAGTATCCTTAATTACATAACGAAAACACGCTTCACGGCATTGATAAAATAAATACAACTGATCAGACCTTCACCACTTTAATTGGCTGCCTAGATTAAGAAATAGCTGGTTTTAAAAGGAAAACGAATTTCTGCGAATCAACTCGTGTAATAATTTCTAGAAACTTTTATTAGGAAGATATATAAGTATACTAAGTACGTTCTGCAACACATTTTTCTAAATAAATGATCGAATATAGGAACTTACATCAGATTATAAATCGTAACAGAAGAGAATTTTTCGAAATAATTTATAAAATGGATTCGCAGTAAATTTATCGATTCATAATTTGATTAAATAACGAGTTCTAATAGAAGAAGTTTTATTCCAGAATATTAATTATACATATATAAAAACTTAGTAACATATCCTACAACCATGTGTAAATTGAGAATTACATGATTGTGCAACTCTTCAATAATAGAGAAAGCACCCACCGACTAAGCTATCCGACTTTTGAAAATTGTAGAAGTTAAGTTTCTCGAAAACGCCTTTTTAGTTGCTAAATAGTTTTTTTATAAAGACTAATAAACATTTAGGGATGAAATATTGCACGCTTTTAAACTCAGAATGATAAAAACTATATTTTCACAAAGTTTCAACTCTGTATACTAAATTTTACATAAATAATTGACAATTGAAGATAGTGCTATTTTGGATGATATCTATCTATCTATTTTGGTGACATTTCATTTGATAGATGTTTTTAACACGTATAATTTTTATTGGAAACGTCTTGCGATCCGATTATTAGGTTCGTTATTATACACAAACAAACCTGTCTCTGACAACTTTGGAGATTGTTTACAAAGTTCGTGCAAGAAATTTCCGATGGCAAATATACAGGATTTATTTCAAAACATGATTTTTGTAAGTTGACAGAAAAAAATTTCATAAGAAAAGGCAAACTTGACTGAACCTATTCAGTAAGGAACAGGGTTAATCATAACAATACGGTGTTTCGTAACACTTTTTCTCTACTTATTTAAGAATTATTGTTTTGAAAAAGGATGCAAAGTATGCGGAAAAGAGAAGAATCTGAAACGACATCACTTTTATTCTAACGAGAAAATATTAATAATAAATAAAATAAAAATAAGCTAGCAATAGGATCGCATATATTTAGATTCAGTGCTCAGCTCAATGAGGCACGGTTACTTTGTTACACTCGCGACATGATCTTTCTTTGGGAAAGGTGTTACTTATGCTCTCATAATCGGCATTCAAATAAACAATATCACCCCCAATGCACGTTCTAGAGTTGTTTGTTCACAATTCGGAGAAACAATTTTTATTGAGAAACGATGTCACTATGAAGTAGCAGGTTGAATGATACCATCGCCCTAATGAACCGTTTCTTTTTGTCGTTTTTTATGAGAATCAGAATTTATGTAACGCCATTGTTGATATGAATTTTAATAGCAATTAGCGATTCAAAAAATTGTATTGCACTTATTGCTGCTGATACTACTCGAAATTTAATTGTCTCTATAATTATTCTAGATTATTATTTTCTCGAATTATATGTTATTTGTAATACGAAAAATTTTAGATTATCAGCAGAAAAAAAAAAAGAAATAACATCGACTAAACTTTTAGAAGAAATGCTCTTTTCCAATCCTTTTGATAAAACTAATAAAATGTACAGTTATTTTCTACTTTAAAAGGAAGATTTAAGTGCGTGAAAATAATTTTATAAATTCTACATTTTATGAGTAATGTAGATTAGAAAAGAATGCTGTTATTAGTAGAAATAAAATTTAAAATAATTAAGAAACACTTATTTTACTGTGAATTGTGCTATTAACAATTTCGTTATTCAAAAAGTATTTGAAAAATTAATATTAATTGAGGAATATTATTTGAATTTTACATGATGTATTAACCTGCTATATTTTTTATGTTTCCATAAACGAAAAGAAATTTATTAATATTATGAAATTTTTAAATCTAGATTTATGAAATTTATGTCAATGCCAAAATTAAAGCAGTTTAATTTTAGTAAGTTATTTAATACGAAAAACTTTATATAACTTATAAAACTTAAAATATACAACACAATATATAATCATATATAAAGAATATATAAAAAATAAAACATAATTTATAAAATTTAGGCTGCGTTCAGTTTCGATACTATTATGTCACAATAAAGCATATCTGTTCGAAATGTTCGAAAGTATTCTATGCACATTGATAACGTATGAACGTCCTTTTAATATATTGGAATAAAATGAGATATTCTACCTTAAAATCTTTCTCACAGTAATATTTTCGAAGGTCAAATATATTTTAAGAATTCTATTTTAAGAAAAATATATATTTGAGCTTCTATATATATATATATATATATAGAATGAGGTCGAATGGGTAATACAATTGGGTAAGGAATGCTTCTATGTACCATAAAAAGAAAATGTGGAATAAATTTTTGTCTTATAGCACTCCGTTTCCGAAAAGACCAAGTTGAAAAATTTGTGAAATATGCTAACGCTTGGCTAGATACCAAGTAGGTATGAGTAAACAATCAGAAGGAAGTTGTTCTACATGCGAAGATAAGTAAAAGATTAAAAATACAGTTCTCCCGTTTAAGCTTCATTTTGATTATCATTATTTGATTATCACTTTAAATTTGATTATTTTTTTCAAAAACAAAGCATCTTATGAAAAAAATTAATTCTATTCTTTTGACTTATTTTCACATATAGTTTAATCTCCTCTCGATTATTTACACCTGTTCACTGCGAAATTAGTCATGTTTAAAAATACTCGTCAACTATACAAATTCGATTTCCTCAGAAAGGGAGAATCATGTGAAAGAATTTTAGTCTATTTTTCCGATCTATTTCTTCACATAGAATCAATCTTAACCGGTTCATACCACTGGCTACGAACCATCTTGTATATAATTAATCAAAATTATACTCAGATATTTAATATTGATTTGTTTGAGTATTTAAGTTATATATTGTAATAATATAAAATTAAAATCAATCTGGTTATAATCAAGCGTCTTTTACATTATTTAACATCTTTTAAATTTGCCAAACCATTTTACAACAATATAATATTTCAACTTTCGGAATAACACGTCGATCTATCGACTCAAATTTCTATAAATTTGAATATTTAAAATAATCGTAAATAAATATTTTTCAATTTATAATAATTTATAAAGTTTCACTTTATTAGTCGTAAGAATTCTAAGAATTCATTATTAACTTTTTAACAGAATGAATAAAAATTTTCCTTCATAAAAATTATTGTTTCCTCTATTATTTGTTAAATTATTTTACAAAATTGCTGGGTAGAAGAGCGAAAAAGATTCGCCGAATCCATCATGATTTCATATGATGTACAATCCATCATAATTTCGTCACGTGGCTCCCGTTAAATGTGTCCATATAAACTTGTCATACGAAGCCTCGAAAAGTCACTATACCACACGTTTGTAATTAACATTCAAGACAGGAGCTAATTAAACTTGCAAGCCATTATTCACTCATGACCTTGCGCACATTCTTCCAAAACTTTAATTATTCTTCACCTCATCATATTTAAAGAAACTTTACACCTATTTGTAATCCGATATCTTTGAATTATCTTATCGATTACAAGATTTCGAGACCTTTATCCAAATTACACTTTGCACTTCCCACGTGACATCACTTAATACAACTTCAAAATCATCTTCTGACTTACACCACCTTCATGTTCATGAAAAAATTGAAATTCATGTTACATCACACTACTCGTATTTAAAATTGATATTTAATGAACAATTTAATATTTTAAGAATTATACAGTATTATAAAAATTAGTAAATGTACAGTATGAAAACCAACATAAAAATAACACATTTATTCAATAAATTTTAGAAAGGTTCAAAAATATAATTCTAATAATTCTCGTAACGTTAATTAAATGTAAAGGTCATCAGATTTAGTTATCAAAGAGTTCTTCACTCTTAAATATATAATTTTAATCTTCTTAAGTGATGTTAATCAATTTTAAAATTTACGAAGTTTAGTTATTGAGCTTATTAGTTTATCATATTTAAAAATTGATCAAAGATATAAGAAAATTTTGTCTATTTCGAATTTGAAACATTTTTTAAAAACACATACGAGCACTATTAAACTTTGTAACGTAATCAGATTATTCAAGTGAAACAGAACGAGAGAACGCGTTGATGGAAGACACGGAAGTAATACCACACTGGATAATGGGCGGGCAATAAACGTATCGTGTGTTCATGTCGAAACTTGGCGAGCACTCGCGGCACGTTTCACGCGAACAAAGCGACGCTTCTTCTAGACTACCTACACGGAGGCTTGTATTGCGAAACAAGCGCGCCGATGATCGTCTACTGCAAACGTGAATTCGCCGCGGCTTTTCGCGCTCCCTCCTCCAACTACGTTCACGTTCGCTTTCCGTGTCATCCGTATTTTTGCCACGAAACACTCGAATTCTTCGTGAAGGTCAGTCGTGCGTGCATAACCATCGCAATATTCTTCACGTTTGTGTGCACTCTTTATGTAGAAATTTATTGAAATATTGTATAATTATTAAGCGACCGATTTTTATGTAATCTCGTATTTTTATTAACATAATTAAAGAAATGAAACCTGTATAAAGATTTACGTGTATTTTGAAATTTTCTATAAATGTATAACATGCGAGTTAGTTTGTATGTAGAATATTTCATAAACTACGGATTTAATCATTTAATTTAATCTACTTAGACCAGTATAAGTGTAATACTGGATTTTGTGATTTTTGTTGTAAGATTCAATTTACAGAAACTTTTTCTTGGACGAAGGAAAATAAAATATAACATTTTAATGAAATGAATAGTAAATTATCGTGTATTTATGTAAACTTAAATAAATTTAAATTTAAGAAAACAAGGAGAATTTAAATAAGCAAAACGTACAAGACGCGCATGACACACAAGATATATAAAATATATATTTAAAATATGGTATATAATATTGTTATAATATTTAATGGATGAAACAAGTCTCTGTTGAATATATAAAGATATATAATATATCTGCAATTGATTTATACTTAATAACTATATGTACTTGATATTGACCAAAGGAAAAAGAAAGTTTCTTCGCCTTATTTTATCACTTGTTTAACGTGATGTTAAAAGGATGAGTAATTAGTAGAATTGTAGTATAAAAATGAAACGTGGTATTTATTTTAATTATGAAAAGAGAGCTTGAAAATAATTGCTACATTACAAAGCTACAAATTTTTTTAAACGCGGAACTTTGTATTGGTTTGTTTTACAATTCTACGATGTTTATTAGCAATGAAACATAAAACAATTCCTAGGACAGAACTTCTAAAAACTTCAAAAACATATCCTGAAACCTGCGTCTTGTATATTTCTGTAAATTTCTTAAGATTTGAATGGCCTTGGAAATTTACCATTTTATACATCTTGAAATTATCGAGTTTTTAACATTTGATGTTTTATACTGAAATGACTGCATGAAATATTTACAAGATAACATATGAAACAATTACAAGATATGTAAATGTTAAATTCTATAAACAATAAATTTTTAATATATTTTCTTTCTTAAAATCTTTGAAACATTTGTAAGGCGTTCGGAAATTGACGATTTCCAAAATATTCAAGTTTTTCAATTGTATTTTGGTTCTCAAATAATGTTAAAACGTTTGAAAACATTATTTTCAGTATGCTTAAAAAAATGATAAAGATTGGAAACTAGCATTATATCTTATCATTCGCATAATATTGCAACTACTTGCTTGTTTATTTTCGCGAAGCAAGAAAATGCCCTTTCAATGTTCAAGTTCTTCCAGTAACCCTTTGCAATTTTAATGTTGTTATATTTCTTGAGCTTAGGAACATTTTATTCGAAATGAAGGTAAAAAAATAACGATTCGAGATAATGAATCTGTTCAATTATTTTATTATTTTTATTTTAAAACTGATTTATATATAGGACGCATCACAAAACGTGATCAGCTCAGGTTATTTTGTTGTTAGTAGGCCAATCGAAAATTTTATCGAAGAGGGACGAATTTGGCAAGTATCAGAACAAACATTCTGTTTCCGCAGAACCGAAGAAACATTTGAGAAATAACAATCGAAATTTGCTAAAATATAATTAGTTTGCCATCTACACAAATATATCGAAACTGGCAGATACTATTTTGAACTTTCTCTCAATTAAGGTAAAGGATACTTTTTTAATGTTCCTTTGGTTTAAATGACAAAAACATATTTACCATAATATTCTCCGTATAAAAAAATTAATAAGTAAACTTATCTATGGAAAACTTGAGCACTTCGTAAAAGAAGAATACAAAAAGGTTACTATAATTATCTTAAAACTTTCTTTGAATTATGTTCTACAATCCACCAGACAAAAATATGTTCGGGTGCCTCAGCTGATCATGTTTCGTGATTCATCCTGTATATGATATGTATACATAGAAAGAGAGAAAAATTCGAGGAAAAATTATATACATACTCGAACGAATCCATAATCATTTTATAATAATTTTTAGTTAAATTAAATAATGTATTATCTAGATAATCCAATTTATTGAAATAATATTCAGTGCTGATGTTTCCAACGATGTACACACGCACGCCTGATTTCCATAGTCGAGTATTTATCAATATGTGAGATTTGTGCTATGAAAGATCATATATGCCTATTTGCTCGTTACTATAGACGATAATTGAAATTTTCAATTTGTGAACGGACTATATGCATTCTTATATTGAGTGTTTCATTTATTTTGAACACATAAATAACTGTAAACAAGGTAATTATGTAAAATGAAAATTAAAGTATCTCATAAACTAATCCTTGAATACTTTTCTACAAAAAATAGAAGCCGTATATTTATGCATTAAACGATATCAACTTATATTTTCAAAAAATTCTTAATTTATCCTACATAAAAATCTCGGAAGTAATAATCTGGAGGAAAAAGAATTGTGGATCATAATATACGTCATTCTAAAATAATTTTATTGTGACAATTTTCTCTATCGATAAAAATAACTAAGCTTTAGAGATACAAAAAAAAAAGAAGCATTTTGTATAATGAAGCACACACAATATATTTATAATCAATTTCTATAAATATTTAAATACTTTCGTGATTCTCTATATTATATCACTTTACACATATTTGAGTTATAACCAGAAATATGAACCATCATATCATATATGTACGTAAAGAACGGAAATTCATAAAAAGACTCGCGATTCCACGTCACACTTTCTGCAACGTTTTAATTATTATCTATCACGAAACATTTCTTGCGATAAATAAATATTTCTTGTTTTTAAATATATTATCAGTTAGTATACTTTAGTTATAATTAGAGATATGAACACTGGTTTACTGGAAAACAGCCAATATGCAACAAATAACCTCGTAGATGCTGATACACCAATCAGATTATACATAAAAATGTTACCTAGACGACCTAGGACCCTGCTGGAAGTCAGAGATTAGATAAGTCCCTACACATAATCGATATCACTATGATACGATCCGCTTCGCTTTTACAGCGTATGTGACAGGAAAATTTGATTAAATCAGCCATGATTCCAATAAAGAACGAACTTAAATAAACGCATTTCAAAATATTTCAAATCATTGTCTACGTTTCACATATGTGAGACGTATGAATGAGACCTGCATATGATGAATTCAATGTGAAATTTTTGGCGAAGAAACAAGCGTGTGATATTGAAAAATTGTAGTTTAATATCTTCATATCGATATAGCGCGAATAATGTTACAAATAATTAATATATTGAAATTGCTGTTTGCATTAAATAATTCAATATTGCTCCATCAAATGTTGCATCAATCGAATCCACGAATAAAATATATAAAACTAATAATTTTCTGATATATTTATAAAAATAACTTTGGTAATTACACTGATCCAGCAGCATCGATTCCAGAGATTTTCAAATATTTTGTCAAGATCAATGTTCTGAACAACTTTTTTCGATATGTATAACCGCTACTCGGCTTTAGTTTTTGAGGTATTCATAAAAATATTTTCGATATTTTTATAAATTAATTGATAAGCTTATGTGCGGACATGATTATATTATACATGTGTTTGTGATATGCAATGCGTTTATGCGTATAATGTTTAAGTCTATAAAGGTGTACAAGAAGGGAACACAACTTAGGTCAAGATTCAAAAATATATCAGTAAAGGGCAAACTTTCTTTCTTTAAATACTTTCTAGTTTGATCGTAGGTTTAGTAAAATAATATATAAAAAGAAGACAACAGTACATAAATCTAATTTAAACTTAATAGATCTAATCAAATCCAACTCATACCAAAGTAAAAATTATCAAAAATATTTTTATATATATATCTGAAAAGCTGAAGTCGATCGGTACAACGCAGCGATTATACAATATGTCGTATTTCTGAAATTACATACTCAGGATAATGATCCTGATATACATATAATGATATATATATTTAAAAATCTTTGAAATGTGCTCTGATCTATATAATTACCAAAAATTTTAATTTACATCTTGTGTCTTTAGGATAATACTGTTTGTAAAGATTGTGTAATTTTACGTAATTATTCTGATAGCTAAATTAGTATTTCTTTAAGTTGAGGACAGCCTTTCATATTGTTAGATATTTGGAAATTGTGGAAGCTTTTTGTAAATTACAAAATATATCATTTTGTAAATTGCAATATATATTAATAGTTTAAGTAGGGTAAACTAAAGACTAAAATAGAATAAACGAATTATTTTAAATTAAGACAAATTTAAAGCTCAAAATATTAAGTCTTTATTTCCTACTTTCATTACAAGTTAATTTAAATTTCTTTAAATGTTAGAAGCAAAATGTGTTATTATTGAAAGTCATAAATACCTTAAAATTAAGATAATTTATATTGTAAATTATAATCCTTTAAACGATTGAATAAAAAAGCTATTCCACATCACGATGAATTTAAGGCTTCAAATATTAAACCTTCTTTCTATTACTACTGTAACATTTAACGAAAACTTCCAACTATCAATATATTTAATTTCTTCTCCAGGAATTTTAAAGGATTTCAGGAAATTAAGTCTAACATTTTAGAATGATATATTCATTAAAAATATAACCAACGTATTCTTAACATTAAAATCAGGTAAGCTCTTCCGTATAGTATAAAATATAATTTTTTAATTCTATGTTTGCAATCAACTGTATTTTTTCAACACATAGTAGACTGATAAAACGTCACCAGTAGTATTATCTTTTAGTACACAATATTTTATTTTTACTTAAGCGACGGTAGATAAATTACGAAACGCATATTTTTATATAATGAACTTTTCTTTCATCTTCATTTTTAATTGTTTAGCCTTCACTAAAATGTTTCTTATATGTGTGTATCTTATATATTTTTTAATAGCATTTTACGTAGGTTATGCATTTTTTAAACATATTTTATGTTTTATATATGTTATATACATATATTTAAAATTACGGACATTCAATATCTAATTCGAACAAATGTTCTAGATTCAAAGTTATTTACCTCTCAATTATTTACCTCTATTAGTACACACACAATTCCATCAGTTTTCTTGCTCGAGAAAAGCATGTTGATTAACCAAGTACCCGTGGAATAACATTTTAGATACGAGAGAATTTTAAATAATCCTCAACAGGATGATAATAGAGATAAGTTTCTTAATATTCGTGCAAACAATTGTGTTGTTGAATTGTAACGGCTCTCGACGGCAAACTTTTCAACGGTTTCTGATCCGTGGCTTGCTACACAAAGACCCTATCATTCGGACTAGATGATTCAACTAGCCTAAGGACCCGCTATAAATCTTATGATTTTTCTAGCTAAGGTCCTTCAAACGAACAAATAGCTTAACTTATCTTAACTCATCGTCTATCAGTCGAAATTGTAACCGAGAAATGCGAATCGTTAATTGTAATCGCGTCGAACGTGAAAATTGCTAATAAATATATTGTTTAAACATCTCTGAGCGTTTCTTTGGCACCCTACACGTCCTATACCAAAAACCATCTCAGAATATATTCGAGAATTACACGTATAATTTAGGATATTCATAAGATAATTATTTATTTTAAAAAATCATTTCTCGTACTTTCACATTAAAACTATCGACCAATATGTACTTGTATACAGGTGATTAAAATTAAAGCGTTATCACGAAAGTAAACAAGTACATATGTAGTATCGTGGACAAAAGATGTAGGAGATACCGGGCGAATCATAAACAATGTCGCGAGGAAGCCTAAGTGCCGACAGGACCAAGAATGTATCGTCGGCCCTTCGATCGAACAGTTACGCGGAAAAGGCCTGCGTGACCCTGGCCGCGAGCGGTTGCGGAATACGTGCGTAGTGGGGCTAAGAGAAGAGACAAAGGGATGCTAAGGGGAAAGACGAATTAACAGTCAGTGTTGGATGAGAAGTTAGAGGGAGCGAAATGCGTTATCGAGAAAGTGTGGTCCGCGTGAGAGAGAGCCGTGGTTGGAACCGTGGTGACGAGAGTTGCAAATTAACTATTTAGTTGTCTTAATTATAGTACGTTATCGTATTTAGTTCGCGTTAAACAACCATCGTTAAGCAACCAAAACCTGTTTAATCCATTTTAAATAAACTAATTGTAGTACTTGTATATATATATATACGTATATGTATATGTCGGCGATGAAAGGACACCGGTCCTTCCCTGTGGAATTCTTTGGAAAACCCCCAATATTTTAATCTTTATAAGTTGGCCCGATTATAATTCTCCGAGATTTGCGATAATGAGCTTGGGCTCGAGGCGACAACTAGTCGCCGAACGTAGCCGCGGTCACGAGATGAACGTTTTTACTTAATAGAGGTATAGAGTAATTGTGTAGCTCTCCTTAAAAAGAATAGTTGTAGCGGTACTCAACAGTAAACATTCCAATGGGTTCGGCCTCGTGGCTCGCCACACACAGACCCTATTCTCCACAGTACATGTTCGGCTAGTGTGAGGATCCCCCATGAATCTGAATATTTAGTTAACTAAGATCCTTCAAACGAACAAACAGTCTCTCTCCTAACAGTCTCTCCCTAAATCTATCGAGATGGTATCGTATCCCAATCCACCACCTGTATTCGCGGTTACGTTATTTTCCATCAAGCAAGATCAATTAACGACATGTATGGGATTGAAATAAGAAATTTACGTGGCCGAATATGAGGTGCGAGCATTGCCGAAATAAATACGAAAACTAAATAAAAAAAGAATTTGGTAACACTAAGCAAAGTCAATTCTGTATTGTATCGTGAAGCTGAGAGCGTGTTGGCAACTTTGTAATGATAAAATCGTTTTTCCTTTAAGATTTTCTGAGTGTTTATATTTATAGAAATATAACACGCGTCTGCGTCGAAAGCAATCTTAAATCTAAATCACAGGAATTTTTATCTGTACACAATCGATTAATGTGCGAGAAATGCCATGCATTCTTACATTCCAATGTATGGAAAGGATATGAATAAAAGAAACTTTAACAAACGATAACAGTATCAGAAAATAGTTCATACGTTAAATAATATCAGAGTTGAACAATGTCAACTAACTATGTGACGATTGACAATAATGTGGTCTGCGAAGTCGATATGCATCGGAAGAGAAACTAAATTATTTCTCACTGGTAGAAAATATAATGCAGTGGAAATACATACATAATTCTAACTGGTTTCTAACTTCAGGGCAGAGAACTTGCTGGTGATGATCGTGGGAGAATTCACCATTGAACTCTCAACTACCTGCGAGCTCGCGAACGCCCTCTTCCCGAGCCCGTAACGGTTGGTTTTCGAAAGATGATAACCACTTTTACGGATGTGGCACCGATTAACTGAAAGTTTGGCAAGGCTCTACTCGTAATAAGATATTTAACGAGATTCAAATACGCAAGAATAATTCGAAAATATTTAACCTTGACGTCTAGATTCGTGTGCGATTACCCAGAATAAAATACTTAAGAGGATCTATTAAACCTTTAAAAATATTTAACTCTACAAGAGCCTTGACACGAGCGATGCGATTTCGTTGTGACGACATTCATTACTCAGTGTAGATGAAAATACAGGTTTTGTTAGTTCGCTATGCTCCTCTGCTTTGGTCTACTAGGTTGATGGAGATCGCTGCACTGTGCTCGCTCAATATTCATGCCTGCAGCCGTATCACGCCGCGTTAATATAACTGCGGCCGCCGCAGAAGATGGGACGACACTGCATGCGAGACAGTATAGCCGGTGCTTCTCTATAACTGCCTATGAGAAGAAGACTACCGGAGTGCCCGCTCAGTATTCAGCAGAGCCAAAATTCAGAGTCTGAGGACGAGCTTTTATATTCTTGGAATCCGATCCGTACCGGCACTCATACGATCATCATACAAGACAGTGACGCGAAAACTCCGACCTAGACCCCTCCCGGCAACGGAAGCATTGGAGCCTCGCACTTTGGAAAAGTGATTGACGCTCTATTTCCTCCGGGGAACTCACTAGATGGCGATTTTGTATTATACGACAGTATAATACACGCACGATTATTTCCAAAGGTCTGGATATTCCTGTGGTTGGGGATAAGATCTCTTATCTACCACGAAATGTTTCTCAAATAAGGCACTTCAATCGGTTTATCAGGCTTCATTGCACAGCGCGTCTTGTGCGTATAATCTACAACATGTCCGTGATCGCAACTTAAACTATTGCATTTATTTAAATAGCATTCTTTATTACAACACGAGAGTATAGAATACTGTATGTTTACTTTAAACAAATTGAAAAAGCTTAAAAAATAGTATAGATCATAATCTTTACCCTCAGTGGCAAGATTGGCGAAAGTGACATTAAATGTAAAAGTTTAAGAAGTCGATTCCGGTGCTATGATTAGCGGACAATTTGTAGGACGTATTTTTCGATATTAAGAGCTTTACTTCTACCACGTGAGTTTTCATGACTGTAGTTTAACACAACGTGACGTCAGATGAAAAGATTTTTCCAAAAAAATATTATCGACTTCGAAATGCGCTGGAAAGATAAAAATAATTTTTATCACGATGTATTTATGCTAAAAAGTATGAAATAATTCCTACTTTATTTATATATCATTCACACGCATATGCAACAACGGTTAAGATTACTCATAATCATTAATCATTACTTCTACTAGACACCATATTAAATATATTGCAACCTTTTTGAAGGCGGTGCAAAATAGCATACAATGCTTCTAGTGTGATAATGGTGGAACGCCATACTGTAAAATTTCAACTCGTTTATATTTATATTATTCAAATTTCATTGGTTATTGGTTGCATTATTTACAATATGGTCATATTTCACGAAATAACCGATTCTAAATAGAATGAAGCTAACTAATTTCATGATTTCAAAATATTACAAAATTACTTATTCCATGAAGAAACTTTTGTAGCAAAAATTAAATGGCATTGAAGACGTTAACTCCATATCTGATTTAGTATCAAACAAAATCCCCAATAAACTGCATGACGAACGAGCACTTATAGAAATGTAAAGATTATGAGGACTTCTTTCGCGAAGAAGCAACTAAGGTCTATTTCCTACGACCAATATGTAAAGATAAAGGTCAAACCAACTCTCAGCGACCAGTCTATCTACAGAAACGAACAAAGTACACTACCAGAATCAATGTTATAAAGCAACTGCTCAATTCCATCGCATCCAGTAATGAGTTTGTAGAGAAACGATGAAAGGTACAATCAAATAATGAAATCGGTAAATAATAAGTATTTTGCGATAAAAATAGTTAAGAAAGAAGAAATTGAAAAAATGTTGCAAACAGAATCAATTGCTGGAGTCATCTAGTCGTAAATCTAGTCGCTTGTTTCAATTATGAAGAAGTTAATTTGTTTTAAACAGTGTCCAAATATTAATCGCAGCCACCCTGAACTTTTTCAATTCTAAAATCTTTAAATTTTCAAACATTTAAGTTTTATATTCTCTAAAAATTGTAAAATCGCGAAATTTTGTAAAATTTTGTTATCAGGATACGTTATTCATAATTAAATTGTGAATAATTACCTTCTTTTCGTTAAATACGATATTATACAATACAATACTACAAAATACAATATTAATTATATAACAAATGTTGTAAGACTTTGACAGTTACATTATAGAACGCCAAGGCCAATGTGCATCGTGACAGACTGGGAATAAAACGATCGGTCCATAGCAATATCGATTTAATAATCGAGGATAGAGGTCACTTCTGGAACTTCGAACCGTGCGAACATTTTTTGTTCTTGTATTATATTATATAAACGAGTTTGCTACGTGTAAAAAGCGTATTCTGCCAATTCGTGCCACAGGCACGCAACAATATATTAAATTATATTATATTCTATACTGTACAATTAATTATGTGTATATTAGATATGTTTACAAATATTTAGTAAAAGTATCATGTTTTCTAAATATTTAATTTTTACTATTTATAATTTTAACCACCAATCTAAAAAAATGAGTTTTTTTCCTAATACAAATAAATAAAAAATAATACAAAATGTAATTCCTCAAATTAGAACAGTTTAGCATTTGTTATGAATCAAATTCTAAAATAAAAATTTTTAAAAAACAGAGACGGCGTACAAGAAAAAATTTCCATACATGAACTTCAACCTCTGTTATAATCGATTTAAAAAATAAATAAAATTTAATCACTTTGATTTTGTGAATTATCTAAATTTTTATCCGTAAAGTATCCATAATTAGTTTTATAATTCTAATTTTACAAAAATTCTATTTTGTTTGCCCTGTATCAAGATAGGAATTATCATTCCGATCTTTTTTATATTTCAGAATAGTTTAGATCATTTAACGTATTCCTTTAATTGATTAAAAAATTAATTTCTTAACAATGAAATCTCTTTGTATTTAGCTACTAATATCTTGAAAAATTTAATATACTATACGAAGAAATAGGAAAAGACTCATCTGTTTTTACTGTTTTTACTGTGTTTACAGTTTTTACTGACAAATATAACTAATATAATAAAATACGCTAGGGGACGCTATAGTACTACCGGCAGTTTTTTGTGAATATTTTAGAAATTAAAGTCGACCGACGGTTATATATATAGAAAAAAGTTGTCCAACATATTGAGCTTTACGATATATTCAAATATCATCGAAACCAGAAAGGATGAAACTGTTTTACAAATTCAACATCTTTTAAAAGTGAATCGAAAGTATATATTTAAATTCATGGTGATAAAAGTAAACATATCTAATTCTGTTTTTTATGAGTCTCGAGCGAGTTGCACGTGTTTGTAAATTGAACATCGTTTCGTTTCAGTTTGTGTGGTTTAATATATGAATATCTGTGAAATAGTTGTTTGGCTAAATACGAATCAGTTACATTAGGACAGAAACGGATAAAATCCTTAACTATAAGTAACACATGGCTACAACAAATAACACAAAAACATGGATGTTGCTGACTACAAAAATGTTGAATTAGACAAATCAACGAATCCAACGAAAACTGTAAATGTATCTGTAACGTACGCAGCGGTTTCACAGAGTGTCTTATCCCCTAACCAAGGAACAAATAATTGTTATGGAAACAATTGATAGTGTTTCTATTAAGGAATATATTACAATAGCAGTGATTAAAGTAATTTCTCCAATGATATCAATTTTGCTTCTGGAGTCTCGATAAGATTTGTAATATACCTTGCCAACCAATAACTTGGAAAAGGTTGGAAAAAGTTATAGACTCTAATGTAAACATCAGCATTGGTATTCATCTGTTCCGTACTCGACCACTAATTTAAAATAGTTACAAAGGAACCCGAGGTGACTAATATAAACAAATTTTGCTGAAATTCTCCACAAGTGTTCATTGCAACGATAAAACAGTTGATTGAACAAACAACGACTTTAACTGATTACTTGGTGAGATACTATACAATAGTTTACTAGCAAGGGAAGTTCGGCAATTCGAAAATTAAAAGAAATTTGGAACTTTGTACAAACGTAATAATAACGGAACAACCTTTTTTTCCTGCTGAAAAAAGGTCTTAGGGATGAAAACATGCTCCCAAAAAATCTGACTTTTCATATTATCGTACATATTTAAGAAATTATATATCATATAAGGAGAGATAGTTACATGAAAAGTTGTAATGATTTTTATGGTTTATATTGTGGATATGAGAAATTTAAAAAATAATTTATTTTCAAAATTTACTCCACGTTACCCCCTCCCATAAGTTTTATCTTTTTTTATCACACAATTTCTATGAATTGTTATATATATGTCGGAGATGAAAGGACACCGCCCCGCCCCCCTTGGAATTTATTGAAAAATTTCCCAATACTGTCTTTATAAACTAAACGGATCTTTATAAATCTTTATAAATTACACCGACTACAATTGTCCGAGATTTGCGATAATGAGCTAGGGCTCGAGGCGACAACTAGTCTGAAAGTAGGTCACGGCATGAACGTTTTTACCTAATAGAGGTATAGAGTAATTGTATAGGTCTCCTTAAAAAGAATAGTTGTAACGGCACTCGACAGTAAACATTTCAATGGTTTCTGTCCCGCGACTCGCCACACACACAGACCCTATATTCTTCGGACAAAATGATTACCAGATATCGATGCATCTCCACAGTACATGTTCGGCTAGCCTGAGGAACCCCCATAAATCTTAATATTTAACTAAGGTTCTTCAAACGAACAAACAGTCTCTCTCTCAAGGGCGACCAGTATCCTTTTCTAACCACCAACATAGAAATTAACCAATTAACAGCAACGTCCATTTCCCTCACCTTCCGAACGAGAGTTGTCCTCGACGAATCCGATGATCTCGTGCCCTGAGACACACCCCATCATAGTTTTCCTCTGCAACACCACCGCGATGGAAAGGAACACTCTCTCGTGCGACCTCATCTGCGAGTATAACGTCTTTACGATCAGTGAATATCTCATGTTTTAACGGAATCGAATTTAGACTTTGGAGAAAAGTACAATTGCTATCCCGTTGACCGTGGATTCGTTATCAAACCTAAGGCCATTGCCATTAACATTTAATCATAGCGGTTACTTGTCAACTCTGTAGTATCCACACTTGTGCTAATAAACATTATCTCGATTGTGTAACAACGATGGTCAATTACAGTGAAGATTCATTACACGCCCCTAGCCCTAATTGCAATGATAATCCGACATATATATATATATAATGTATTTATAATAGTATATACTATATATAGTGTCAATGTAATAAAGCAATGTATCCGTGATGGTTAAAAAATCAAATTATGTTACCTAAGCCTGGAACAGGTTTTCGGAAAGATAGGATTCTGTCCTAATAATTTGGTTGTTTTCTTCTCTAGAAATTGCAATAAAACAAGGTGGGGATATGCAAGGTGCCTTTTTGGATGTCCAATCTATTTTTGACAATATTAACTGCACACTGTTTACTCAAAAATTAATCAAGAAAGGCCGCTCTGTTAATATTATAAAATTCATTAAACATCTAATATTTGTAAGAAATATTTTGAGTAAGAAATATTGGAGGACTACCGTAAGACCGATATGGAAAAAGATCTACCATAGGCGGAGTACTAAGTCCTTTATTATATGATTTTTATATTAAAATTATAAAAAACATTCCAAGGAAAGTTCAGATTTTAGAATTTGCAGATGGCATTGTTGTTTACTGCAGCACCACTTCTATTGACGAAAGTAAGAAACAAAAGTTACTCGAAAATTCGATTAAGATTGCCAAATCTAATCTCAGATATATCGCGCTCGATCTAACGCCACAAAAAATAATGTTCTGCTATTTTAATAACAGAAACACACTACCTGGTAAAATTGAAATTAAAGTAATTATTGGGAATACGAGTAAACTCAACAATTTCAATGACCTTACAATATGTTATCAAGATAAACATCCCGAACAACTTTTTCCTGTACATATAGCCACCGCTCTACGCCATTGTTTTCAAGATATTCACAAAAAACTTCAATTAAATGCAGATTATAGTTACATTTCATTTTGGAGTAAGTACTACATTTTTATATAACCCAAGCTAAGCTTAACTCGTTGATGAAAAGGATAACCTCCCTTAATATTATATAAATAAAAAGAAAAGTCAAATGATTAAACCGAGATTGTACCAGAGAGAGGCGAAGGGAGTGTCAGGCAGCACAGTTGGCATTTGCCGCGACAACATTGAGCGGCGTATGAACATACAAACGAGCGGCAAAACCATGCCGCTATTTCATACTTTTTTCCATATTTTATCTGTCATAGATATATTTCTATAATCTTTATGATTGTTTTATCTTATCTTATCTTATCATAAAGATCGACTAACACTGCGCCTCAGTTATCAAAGATTCGATATCAAAATAATCCTTCGTATTCATCGTTACTATCTACTTGGAGACTTGTTGAAATACCAACCATAATAAAAGAAGGTAGAGCAACAAAAAAGAAGGAGTTCTGTCGCTTAGTTGCTGCATGGCTTATTTCATATAAATCTATAACTTTGGTTTATTTTTTGTCGCTTTATTGTCACTTGTTTTACCGCCCTTGTCGCTTGGCGCCCGCCGCTCTCTACATAATCACTGTTTGTAGGCTTGCCTAGAGTAATATCCGGTTGCCATTAGGCGGCAGCTAATGTCAGCGTGAAACAATTTTCAATGAATCTATTGATATATGGAATGTCATTAAACAAAATAAACAGTTAAATAATACATGTATGTAGTAATAAATAATACATGTATGTAGTATTAAACATAGATTGCTCTATAATCTAAGAACTAAAGTTCATATGTATACGAACAAGGTGTTCAGTGTCACGTCCCGCGACCCGCGCGACCCGTAGCGTAAAAGTAAAATTGATAAATTCTCTTAAACCGAGGTAATTTAAAACGTTTATTCGAAACCGTGTTTACAGTATTTGAAGTGAAAAGCAATTAAAGCCGCTAAAAGCTATATCTTGCGAAAACTCATCTAATTATATTTTTATATACCTTTATAATGATATTAAGACAAAACTATAAATTGACTAAATTGTAAATAAAGTCGGCAGTTGAACAAACGTTGGGGATCTTCCCAAACATTTTCAAAAGAAGGACCCCGGCGTTTTTTCATCTCCGACGGATATAAATGTAGCGACTCAAAGAAGTTAGTATGAGAATAATTACCGTTCGGTTATCGAGTAAATCAATTAGCATTCGTCTATCGAAGGATCAGTTATAAATTTGTCTATCGAAGAATTAGTTATCGTTTTGTCTATTGAAGAGTCAGTTATCATTCTGTCTATCGAAGAATCATCATTCGTCAACCGAAGAATCACCATTTTGTCAACCGAAGAATTTCATATCCGTCAGTCAATTGTCAATATTGAAATCGTGTAAGATTTGAATAAATCATTTTATATTGTTAATTTACTTTCGAACGAGTTTAATCTTCTCCCGTGTCAGTATTCCCGCACATAACAGGTTAGCCGAAAATGGAGCTTATTGCCAGTTGCATTAAACGTCAGTTGACGCTACCTTCTCGTCGGCGACTAAAATAGAACGTAACATTCAGAATTTTGGCCTCGACAACATCATTCCAAGGTTATTGAAATCCTAGTAATCGCCGGAATTGAAAACTGTGTCATTATCAAATCAAATAAATCTGTTAAGTTCAAGAGAATCAATTTTAAACATGAAGATTTTATGTGGAAGAAATACTTCAGCTTCTGAATATTATGAAATTTCTTTCCAGTATTCTCATGGAAGGCACACTTAAAACTTTGATGTTAATCCTTAAGCTCTTAAGGACGTTATAATGCCTATTGTAGAATATAATCTCAATGTATACTGCAAAAAAATATGTAATGCTATAGCCGTATCGTATTCAATTTTCTACAGTAGGATTGGCAATAGAATGTAGCATAAGCACGCCTACTAATATCTTATTAAATGCCGCGAACCTCGTCTCTTTTCATGAGACCAATCTTCCTTGCCAAAAATAACTCTTCAAATGTAATTCTCTCGAAAACTTAATTTCAAACAAAATTTTGTTTAAGAAGAATGTAATAGATCTCGTTGGTTTACTACAAAGTCAATCGCGAGAAAGTCCTTTAAACGAAAACTTTCTCGATATAGTAAAGCTACGATACGATTCAGTGCCTAACAAAAAACATCACATTTTTACTTTCGACTACAATATTATTTAATTAATATTCTACTTTGCAATGTTAATTTCGGCGAGAAGTTAAGTGATTCGTCCGAACTTAATACTCTACTAACATGTTTCATTAATTCTAATTTTTCGAATACTGTTGTAATTTATATAAACGGTAGTAAACTAGAAAACAGAAATTGTTGTTCACAATTGAATGTCTCATAAAAAATTTGCTTAGATATAAAAGTATCAATTTTTACAGCAAAGCGTAGTACCATTCATTGAGCTTCGGATATTACCAAATTACGTGATAAGACGAATTTTCTTAACGTCACTGATTCCTTAAGTGTGATTAAATCAATACAGAAAACAACTTATCGAGATTAAAAATAAATATGCTACATTCGTAGAAATAATAATCAGAACTTTATTAAGTTCATGGAGATTTTGTTAATTTGTCAACAGATGTCACACTAATCACTATAATTTAGACGCGCCATTAACCGGAGTTAATTTCGTTACGTATAATGTTTGTAAATGCGATGCAGCATCTTAAGTTCTGAATCATATCATCTGGCAATAACCAGACAACGAGGATAAGTATAGACGTAGACTATTACTAAGGATGCTTCTTAGACGCAAGGTCTGTCCTTCCACTTTGTATTAATTCTTTATTATATAGTTTTGATATCGAAGATCTGAGATTTATTTATAATTTGTGTTATAATGTAATGTTGTAATGTTCTATAAGAATCTAATTACATTTAAATAAGTAATAATGAATTGCAAAGTTTTTTATGTTAACTATCCTATTATAAGTTCGAAATTATTTATCCTGATAATACATATATTATTCAAACTCTGTGCGAGCATACCATATATACTATATAAACCATATCTTATTTCAAGTAACTAATAAATAAATATCTAGTTTTATTGAATCTTTGAAGTAACTTTGTATCTATGTATGTACATAGAAACATAAAATAGTTATTTTATTGAAGAATTCCGAAATGCTATTTTATACTTCATAATTCTTGAATCATGCTTGTATTGAAATAATTTAAATATTAATAATTAATCCTTTTAAACATAGAACGATACAATTACTTTATTGTGACTTTTACGTTTTAAAAAATTGTTAAAGTTGTCTTTAGAATGTCATACTGAGGTCATATAGTGTAACATGTTATATATATAATTTTACATTACATTGTAAAAGACTTAATGCTACAAATACAAAAATAAGCAAGAGAAAATTAAAATTTAAAAGTGACATTAACTATGAAAATTTGTCCTTCGTTTTCATATTTTAATTTAATTTAATTATAATATAATTTTATAATAAATTATAGTCCGTGTTGATTAATTGGAGAATATATGTTGACATATCATCTTTATATTTCAGAAAATTTTATCGGGACAACAAACAAAATACATATACGTACAGAGTTTGGACGTAATAATAGAAAGACCTCCTATATGTCACATGTGTGTAATATGTATTATGACATATAAGGGTTCTCATTATTTCGTCTGACTCCTGTAATTTGTTATGAGAGTACTAGAGTATTAACATGTAATACTGCATTAACATTCAGTATTTAACATTTGATTACATTATCTGAATTGAAATGTTTTTTTATCATTAGTTAGTTTCTATCTTGTGTATATAGCATCCTTCAAATTTTTAATAATATTATTTACACGTGTCTGAAAAGTCTTATTTTTATTTCAAACGGACATAGATACATTTAAAAATTTTCAATCTTATAGACTATAAAAGTTCTATTGAATTTTACTGCGTTTTAGACGCATCCAAAGTTTTAATAATTACAAAGTTGCACATTTCACAAGATGATACATGTAGTTCATTATTAATTGAAAACATTTCTAATTCAAAACTGATGAAACATGCAACGAAGTGTCTTTTTGTTATGATCAGTTCCTGTAATTTTGTAAATCGAAGTAAAAATATATCTTCACATACACGCTTCTTCAAATAAGCTTCCTTGCTACCAATAATGTCGTATCGACAATAAACTAATATCTAAGTCTCAAAATCACATTATATTAAGCCCATTTTTTTTAAACAAAATTTGTTGTGTTTCCTATATCAAATTTTTCACCCTTTCTAGTCTAGTTTTAAATATAATGGTGTAAAGGTGATATTAAGTCCATATTTCGTTACAAGGGTTATATAAGTTTGATTTGTTCTCCCCTAAAATTAGAAAATTGTAACTTAGTACAATCTGGTCCTGGGATCTGGATATGCATTTATATATGGCTTGAACTTTTTTTCATGTATTATATATAATATATATAACGTTAATACAAATGCTAGAGCCAAATCTTTGTATTATAACTTTCTTATTATTGTACCTCATTTATAACGTTTTAAATCTCTTGTTAATTCTTAAAAAGTGTTTACTTCAAAAATTATTTGTAATTTACGAAAAAGGTATTGTATAATTCAAAATAATTAATTATAAGATAACATGATAAATATTATTTTAAAAATTCTCTCAAACAATTTTTCAATAAACTCATTTCATATTACTTACCATTTTGTTTTTACTATTTTAACCAATTTATTTCCATATATTCTGATTTTCTGTCTTCTCATTGCTGATTCTAAATCGTTTCATATATGTTTCATGACATTTTATTCACAAGTATACTTATCGAAATATTTTTAAAAAGTTTGTGAACCACGAGAAACTACAAACATACAGTGCCGTAAAAGAAACATTGGAAGACTTGTTTCTACATAACACCATTTGAAAATATTTCTTAAAAACATAATAAATTATGTACATACGCATTTATATAAAACATTATAAAATATGTGACTATCGTAGACGACCTACGACTTTCGCATAACACTGTCTATATTATTAAATTGTCAACAACCATGCATGTATAATTTATCATTTACGAATGTTTTTATGCTACAGAACGCCTCACGTTTTCCGTAATCGAATCCGTACTCGATTCGTTGCGAAACAATCGCATACTTCCCCTAATGTAAACGGTTGCGTTTCATGTCATGCACAATGAGCAAATTTCATGCTCTGTTTCGTTCGAACAGCGGTGTGCCACGAAAATAATTCGAGCAGTGTCGCATGAATAAAAAAAGAGAAGCGATTGATTATTTAAAAACTATGATTGCTTTCGCAAAATGTCCTGTAAAATCATCGTTCAGAAGATAAACATTCTTTACGCGAATAATCATGTGAAAAAAAGAAAGATGACAGGTACACTATGGAGCATATATATTTGGAATAATTTGTACACTTCTAAATTATCGTAAATATATAAAATACATTTCAAATGAAATTCTAATTTAATTTTCGCCTCTAATCTCGCCTCAAACTGCTGTACATAGTTAGTATAGTGGCTTACGAAAGTATTGGAACACTTGCCACGGAAAACTTTTACATATACGTACTGCACATCCATTTTATCTCGAAACGCTGAAATATATCGAAAAATATGAATGATGCGAAAACTGTGCCATATTACACATATCTCGATAACGAATAATACGAAAGGAACATCTGAATAATAAAAAAGACAGGTTCCTATTTAAAAATTTTAATGATCTCCCTAGGACGTTTTGAAGTCGTCAAAAGATCAATAGACGAGAGTATAGTATATTTCCCTCGATATCATACAATTTTTTTCCAAGACATTTTTTCGTACCACTCATATTATTTGGGCTATTCGAGCATTTCAAGTTAAACCGGACATACTATACATTCTGCGTTTTTTTATAAAATATTTTGAGATTTCATTGGCATCGTAATGAGACACGACTACCATGATTATATTGATCAAATTTGAATTCAATCTGATACTATATATAGAAATGACAAAATATTTGTGACAGCAAATATATATGATACGTATATATAATAGGTGTTAAAAACGTAAAAATGATCTTTCTGAATATCGAATCTTTTTAAAACTTCATAAATAATTGAGCGTTTAGATAGTTTTATGATCCTTTTATTTGCGTAAATTATGTTGCATCAACTGCTCATGGTTTTATGATCTTTGCGAAATGTATACTTGAACAAAATATTTTATAACTTTTATAACTATTTTATACGTTCTCGGATTTGTTTCAATTTACCCATATGCAACAACGATAGTCATGCCTTGCAGCGCTAATGAAACATCAAAATGTTTCGCATCAGATATGTAATATGTATTTATAAAAGTTTCTACAAGTGTTTAAATATATTCGTCAGTCGCTTGCAGATATTCGCAAAAACTTGATATTAATGGCATTGGTTGGTATTAATAAAAAGACGATATATAATTGACGGTGGATAAAAATTGAGAGTCTAGAGACACCTCAGTTCACATACTTCATATGTGTTTGCTCAGTTTTGAAATTTTAAACTGATTAAAGTGTTTTCCTAGTTTTCCTAGTAAATGTGTAATTTCAGCAATGCAATTATACTCTTTCTTTCAGTTTAAAGGTAGAACATTTGATCTCATAGTTACGACAAGAGATAAACAGTTAACGCTAAAGAAACGTTCTTCGATCATAATTTTGAAAATATAGCAGAAATATCGATTTTCTTATTTGCACCAGGTATCCAAATATTTATGCGCGATAGTGTAGATGAAATGTGAATCTAATAGATTGCAAATAAAAAAGAATGGATATAGATAGAAAAAGAAGAAAATGATTGGCATGTAGCATTACCTTGGCAGGCGTCTCTGTAGTGCTGAGATTTTGACGGCGGTGGAGGTGCGTTCGAGTATTCTATAGATGAGCCGAAAAAAAGGAAAGTAATAATTAGCCGCACTACGATTACCATGAAACAATTATCACTCAGCATTGTGAGTTCACTGTGAACATTGAATGCTGACTTGGGTTAATGGATTGCACTCTTGCTCGGCATTAATCGATATTGGTACTCCAGAACAAATCACGTTTCCAACGAAGTATTTAACAGGAAACACGTTTCAACATTCAGATTATATTTTCAAAATAGTTCTATTAATATTCAGCATTTGACACTTGCGTCGAGAGGTGACCGGGTACGCGTCTATTAGAGAATCAAAACCGACCGAGAAAAGTTCGAGCGGGATATCGATATCCGCAGAGTATACCCGCGTATTGTTTAGGTTCCCGAATGTTTCGGGATTCCAAAACTCGACTCGGATATAAACATGAATGAACATCGTAACTTCGAATTGGCTCGGCCAAAATCGGATGGGATCTATTCGAGAATCCGATAACATCCAACTATTAAGAAGAGATGGAAAGAAATATTCTGCATGCTAAGGCTATAAAACATTTGATTTTTTGCATAGAGTTTCTAGCGGACAGTTTTAGTGTTTTTCTTTTTAACTTTTAGTTTACTTTTGTAACAAAATTTGTATTAAATTTTTTATCAAATACTTTTGTATTCTAGCTTTATACTTTATTCTTTACGCAAAGTTATTAAAGTATTTTGTAATTAATTTAAAATTATTATTACGGTAACAATAATCCTTCAAAATTTTAAATATAATGTTTATTCATATAGATATACTCGTTATTGCATCTCTTTTTAATACATACATAGCTGAATCTAAGAGGCTCTCCAACCAATTCTGTTCAACTTTCGCTGAGTCGATGCAAAGTTACACTGCCCCTTCATGCTTGTACCCGAGTCGAACCTCGGGATCCTAAAACTTTCAAGTATACTGAGATATATTGAGATTCCACCTGAGCTTCTCTTGGCTGGCCCATCCCTAAATTCAAGACCCCGATATTTGGGTCGATCCGCATACATCTGGCGTCGGTTAATTCTTCGATTTTCAATTTCTTTTCGTTATTAATTAATTAATTCTTTTGGATTCTATGCATATCTTTTCCTTAAATTATGACAATCTGCGAACGAGAGGAAGATGTTTTGGGAATTTGATATCTTTTTTTATCGTGTTTCTATATGATGTACTAGATTTGCATTTTTAACTACAAACCTGTACAAGTTATGTTATAAGATTTTATACTCATTTTAAATTATCTAGAGAACAATACGATTTCAAACGATACAAATTACATCCTTCTTAAAATTATTCGTAGTAATTTAAAAAATTAGACAAAAACTATTAAAATTAATAATTGAAAATTAAAAATTAGGAATAAAAAGCATTTAGCGAGAAAATATTACTATCTAAGTATTAATTACTTCTCTTAATTGATTATTTGGTAAACAACAAAATAAATTATTCTTTTTGAAATGTTTATTAGAATAAATGAAAAAATTTTGAATGTTTGTTCATTTAAATTATTCCAAACTTTATATTGTACATTCAATTATTTATATTAACTATTTATATTTGCAGCCAGAGCGTATTAAAAAAAGTTCTGAGAACTTGAATGATGATATAAACGAAAGCATTTTAAAATCCAACAAATATATTGCTTCTTCCCAGAGGAAATAATGTAATTGTTTTACTATTTCTATCATAAAATAAATAAAATAGGGAATTTCACATGAAAGATAATTTAGCTAACAAGAGAAATATTTTCAATTAAGCATAAAACATATGATTATAGGCCCACATATATAAATATGAAACTGGGAGTAATTTTAGCAGTTATGAATATTCAGACCTTCGAAAGTGACAGTTGGTCGAGCAGTGTAGATGGGAATTGGTGACCACCAAGAAGTGGCTTTTTGTGGAACGGTCGGCGATAGTGGCGGAGGAAGCGGTTGATATCTAAACCTCGGCCTGTGTTTAGCAGGATCAAACGGTTGACTGGTAAAACCATCTGATTGTTTCAAAATTGACGATGGACCTTTCGATAAGGTGCGTACTTGGTTCACCACTTTCCCTCTATCATTGATCTGTGTCTTTGTGGAAGCGGAATTCGTCCTACTTTTCGAGGAAACATATCTGGCAGCGAGGTTGGGTGGCGAGGACAATGAGCGCATATTATCTCGTCGACTGGGATACCTATGTGCTATCCACTGACCAGCTAGATAAGGGGCGATATCTCTCAGCTCGTGCATATTCGGCGACGAGGTGAACATTTCGCCCAGGATCGAAGTTTTTTGAGTAGCAAACTCTTCGAACTTTTTTCTCATACGTCCAACAGACTTTCTCGCCTCCAGCTCGTCAGTCTCTGCCTTCCTAGCATTAGTCACGGTAGAAGTTGTAGCTAAATCCTTCAATTCAGCTGTCTTACTGATAACATCGATGTGAGGCATAGACAAGTCCTCTCGTCTCAAAGGAACACGTGGAATCGGCGGAGACTCGCCTCTGCGGCGAGCTCTTCCTCTACGAGGCTCGTACCTTCGACGCAACCAGGCCACGTCCGCAAACTCATGGGGCTTCACTTTACCTTCGTCCACCTTCCTCAGAAGACATCTGGCTAGTTCAGGATCGCTCTGAAATCTTTTTGGTACTGGAACCGTCCTGACTGTATTTCCACGAAGATCTTCGGCACTTTCAAATCTGGCCTTCAAACGCCTCACCGTACCATTTTTTACTAGCTTTAAATAGGCGCGCCAATATTTTCCCGGGTCTGGTGAGGAACTACGCAACCAAATGCTCTCGAGACTGCAGGATGAATTCGATCGCATGGTTGCACGACACGGACTAATGCTCTGAGGCCTATCATGTTCGCGGTCGCACGAACAAGAGCGAAACGAGGATCGCGTGTCCACTTCCCTATCGGGGCTGCTTTCTTTTTCTTTAGTAACAAATGCTTTTGGGGAAATAGAACGTGTTCTGCACCTTGATAAAGACAAGGTGCTATATTTTGCCGACTCCGTTTCACCGAATAATTCTTTCAAATCTGCAAAACTTTGAGAGGAAGACAATCGGCCTGATTTCAATTTCGATTTTGATCTCGTTTGCTCCGCTTTTTTACGATCTTGATCAGTTTCTATTTTATCAACGTTTTCGAAGAATTCGATCTTCGTTGGAACATCTTGGGACTCTATATTTCGTTGAATAACCGTTCTTACAGATGTCTCAGAACTTTCAGTCATACTGTCTCTTTCACTGCCAGAATTTTGGGCTGAAATTTTGGCCTGAGTAGTCGTGTGAGGTATAGCAATCGTTAGAAGAGGAGGTTTTCTGGACCATTCTTCCAAAACATTTTCTACTCGCTGTGTATCAGATGGACTCTTGCTGTTTGGGGTTAGGACCAATAGGAAGTCGCTTTCTTTGATCCCAAAGCCTGTTCTCGATGAATCTTCAACACTTGACGGCTCCAGAGAATAACAGCTTCTAGGTGACGTGCTGGTTACGCTAGGTGTAGCCGCAGAACGAATCGCTTTTGGCATCTTCTTAGCCGCTAATGCAGCTGCTATGCTGCCTCGAGTTTCACGGGGAGCCAATGGAAGTGACAGAACTGACAAAACTTCTTTTCCAAGTGTCACGGATAGTCTCTTTTTCTCTAACTCACTCATAGACGGAGGGATTCTGAACAGAGTTTTATCAGATTCAAATTTTTCTGTACTTTTCCCTTGACTAATAGAATCACTTCTCTTCAATTTCAATTCTGGACGATCCGTAAACGATTTCTGATCCCTTGGAGATATATCCGATGTGATCATAGAGTGACACCGTACATGAAGACCTTTCCCATCATCTCGAACATCGGGCGACTCAACTTGAGGTGGAACGACAATCTCATATTTCGATAAAGAATCATGTTTATCAGTTTCTTTTATTTTCTCCTGTCGTTGTTCTGTGATTTCAGAATTCATTTTTGAAGATGTCGAAGGTGTAAACCTTTGCAAATTATCGCTACCGTAAATTTCGTTTAGCTGTTTCTTCAAAGTAGCTACTTGTTCAATAGACAAACTGCTCCAAAATTTTTTACTGCCACCAAGATTTCTTTGTAAGAATGGATGATCTGTATGATCCAAGGATTTCTCGTTATGAGAGCTATTCGCTTTCTTCTGCATTGTGCTTGCCACGTTTAGTACAGAAGTGCCTCGCCAAAGCGGTTTATACGTATCCTTCCTCGAGGAGATTTCTTTTCTTCTAGAATATTCCAGGTCACTTTCTTCAGATTGGAGCTTGTTGAAATGTTGAATAATATTTTCAACAGATCGTTCTTTACACCTTAAGCTGCAGTCACCGTGCCATTTAAACTTACTGATATCTCTAGTGCTGAACAAGAAGTCTTTGTTCCTCTGAACAGCCTTCAGCTTTCCATACAGAGCACTGAACTCGACTTCAGCTCTCTCGTGCGACCTTACTTTCTTCCATCTGTCATAATCTATAATTTCTTCGTTCTTTATCCTTGGTCGTAAGTCGTTGGTAGAAAAAGTCCTCTCCAATTCGCCCAATCTTTCAAGGCTCGAATAGAAATCGTGCAGTTCCTTGTACCTTTTCGATCTGCTTCTGTCGTGTAACCTTTCTAGTACATATTGATGATACTCTTCATGACCAATTGGTGACGTGTACAGAGAATTCGTGCTTCTATTCAATGATAAATTAGAGCCAAATTTAGGTCGGATTTCTTGCAGTTCTTCAGTTTCTCCAGCACTTTTGCTTGTAATCTTCTTCGCGATAATTGTATTAGAAATTTCTGATTTTTCTTGCTTCAATGTACGAATGCGTCTACAGGCTGGTGATCTAATTGGAGATGGTGAAGAAGTTCGTGAAGATGAGTGTTTCGAGCCTGAACGTTCTGGCAAGGTCTTCAAAGGCGGCTCACTTGAACTTCTTTCCTTCAAACGTTCTTTTGCAGAGTCTGGACTTCGATTATGTAGAATACTCGATGATCCGAAGTCTTCGATACCTAGAAGACTGTCAAACTTGCTAACTTTATGAAATACAGATCTACCAGGCCAGCTGACACCGTATGGGCTTGAACTCCTAGAAGAGATACTCTCACGTTCCCAGTTTTTGAATTTTGAATCTGATACTGGACGCTTGTGAGCTAAGTAAATACTCAAAGCTTTTAGCGAAGGTTCTGATTTGCTACCCTCTCTGATGTTTTCTTGATATATCCGCGCTCGTTCACTAACACTGTATCTCTTAAAAGAGACATTTTCACTTGAAACAGCTGAAGAAACTGATCTTAAAAAGAGATTCTGGAAAAATGTATCAGAACATGCTACTTCGTGATGTCTCTTAATTTTTTCTACAGCTAACACGGGTGATTGTTTACTCAGTGTTGACGAAGGATTCTGTTTAATATTAGGCTCCTCGTTTTCAATATTTGTTTTATTAATACTCTCATTTTTTGAATCTGACTTTTGTCCAGTTGTTACTTTTTTCGTTCTCGCAGTAACTTCGTTCTTGTCCTTCTTCGACTTCTTTGCTTCAAGTTTTTTTTTAGTCGAGTCAGGATTAATTTTTAGGGTCTCTGGCTTTTGCGTAGGAAACTTGACAATGGTATGAGGCCGTAGCCTCTTCTTTGCATATGATTCGCTAATTGCATCAGAAGAGGACGTAAACTTCCTGGTGGAACCTATTTTATCATGCTGTCTGACTATCGTCCTCGGTTTCCTGGTGTCTGTTAATACCGATCTACGCGCAATTAATGGGGAAGATGTGGCTGAAGAAGACTTTAAAGCAAACGTTGATTTTGCTGTTGAAGTTGTGTCCACTGGATTTTTTAACATTTCCTGTCCTTTAGAAGACACAGTAACTATCACTTTCAAAGATTTGTCTTGCGGACTTCTCTGCTTTGCATTATTTAAAACTGCAGAATACATCGTCGTGGGACTTTTCACAACAGCTCCTGATGGCAATACTGTCGTGCGAACATCTTTGCTACTTTTATCTCTATATTTCTGCAAATGCTTCCTATTTTCTATAGAAGATAAATCAACCGGTGACCTGGCGAGTCTTTTAGAAGATTCTTCCTGCTCTTTTCTTGTTAACCTTCCTCTAACATTAGTTTTCTTAACATAAGATATAGAATTACCGATTTCATTCATAGAACGCAACTTCTTTGACTTTGTTGGGGAAGCAACTAGATATTTCGAAGTCATCTTCGAAGAAGAGGATGATTTATGTTCAAGTCCAGGTTTCAAGTCAGGTTTCGCGGAATATCCGTAACTAGTTTTCCATGAAGAAGTATCTACGCAAACGCGAGTTCGGCTTTTGTCGGCTGCGAAACTTTCCACCGCAGCTGTGTCAAGTAAACTTTGTGACAACCATGAGTCCGAGTTCTTTTTGTTCAATGGAATTGACGCTGAAGCAGAAACTTTAGACCGAGGAGAGATCGAGCTATTAGAGGACGTTCGAAATAAAGTGGAAGTTGAAAGACTCTTTCGACTCTGCTTAAACCTGTCAAGATTGCTGCAAAACCGTTCTTTCAGTGATTTAACCTTGGACCCGTCTTCTGTAAAACATTGCTTGTGTCTTGATTTAAAAGATTGCGTGTTATCCATGGTTTGATGTTTGAGATTTGGTGCCGTTAATGCATACAGTTTCAATGTTTTGCTATTTCTAGAAGATTGTCTTCGAGGTGGAGAAGGAGGTCCTGTGACCGCATTTGGGAGTGTTCTACTACCTAGTTGTGGATTGGTAAAATTGTCGTCTCTGAGACACTTTGATTTTGTGATAGTTGATCGAACGTCCATTTTCTTGGTCATTCCACTCTCACTGGAGAATAATCTTTCGTGTCGCGACAAAGTGGTTGATGATGAAGCAGGTGTAGTAGCAGAGACACTTTTTCGGTGAACACGGATCCGTGTCAAAGTGGGCGAGATCAGAAAATACTCGATCCCCGTGTCGTCTGTGGACAAAGTGTTGATTGTTTGCTTTGATCGCGTGTTCGTTTCGCAAATTGTGTGCCGCTCATGGAACCCTCTCACCAAAAATTTTGAAGAAAAGAGTCTCTTTAAAGCTGGTGATGTTGCGTTTGTACTATTTAGTTTCATTTTTTTTTTTTTTTATTTTGTTTTATTAGATATTAATCCGGCGAGTGTGAACATCAGAAAAGTCTTCTCAGGTGATGGTACTGCTTGTGCATCGTATTGCGGAGAAAATTAAATCGCAAACCAATATCGATAGATACCGACAAGAGGCGGTGCGGTGAATAACCTAAAGAACTACTTATAAGAAGGATATCGTGAAAGAAGTATGCGTTTAAGCTGAAAACTTTTGGTTGGCACAGCTAAAATTATAGTTATGAATCATGCTTCGTACTTTTTCACTTGACGTATTATTCGAGGGAGGTGAAATTCAAATAATCGCGGGCTCCTATCAGATTGTATTACGTGGAAATTGTATCAGCTGGTTACATTGAAATGCGGTTATGCAGCGCTTACATTAAAATAATTTAATAGGCGAATGATAAGCGGCCTACAATAATCCTCGTATGTGACTCAACTACTTTTATGAGCAAAATAAAATTTACACGCTCATATAGTGGCTCATGAAAATATTTGAATGCTTGTAGAAATCTTTTATGAATATACTATAGAAAATATTTAGCGGATGATTTTACACCACCAAATCAGTGGAGATCTGTTAAAAACAAGTAACCACAAAATTGATCTTAGATATCAAAATCAAATTTTTTAATTTCATCGTGTAGTACTTACAATCAGAAATAAAAGTCTCAAAGGAACCATGGCGGCGCTCAACCGTTTCTTTAGGAAAAGATGTTTTATTAATTAAACATTTAAAAGTTTTATTAATTATATACAATATAAAGTGATTTTATTTCGAATATATTTAAATCTCGCAGTCAGATAGAACCTACATAACATGGTATTGATGAAACTGCTAGAGATCATCGTTTATCATGTGAAATATATGCGATAATACACGTATATAAATATATAGCGGTCTGTTCTGCATTATTCCTTATTAATTATCAATATACTTGACATGTTAAACGATAATACCTAGCAGCTTTATCAATAATACACTAGGTAAAATTTATCTGTGTGTCACATGTAAATGTATTATCAATAAAATCAGTTTCACATACGTACATTTATATAATTGATTAAATTTTAATATCTTTTTCCAAGAGTACGGTTGAGTTTCAATCCGTGGTTGCCTTAAAACTTTTATTTCTCGTGATGAGCATTACACGATACAATGAAAAAGTTCGATCTAGAAATACTTTTTTCGTTAACATATTTCCACAGATCCGAAGCTGGAGAATCATCTGTCAAAGTCATGACAAACAATTTTTGAACGACCTATGTTTTGAAGTTACAAAATCTTTTATTTCAGTATACATTACACAGAAACCCACAAAAGTATTTAAACAATCAATTACCATTATATTAATAAACCTATATAGATATTCGGTAAGATCATTTTTAACTTATCACATATTTAAGATACCTATTTACGCTGTTTACTAATTTCTTGGTAAATATGTGTTTACAGTAAATGTCCTGTAACTTCTTTACACACATGTATATGTGTTCGTATTGGTTTCAAATTTTACCGATATAATAACGATAGTCATGTCTCGCTACAGTGGCAATGAAATTTTGAAATAATGCACATAGTATATTCATAAAAATTTTCTGCGTTATATGTGCGAATACTTTCAAGAGTTGCTGTAAGTATCAGGGCACTTTGGTCGATTTGCAGTAACAATATGTGAGTTTTACGGAAATATATAAATTATTGACGAATTAAAAATTAGAAGCAACAATCACACCTATCTTTTTATGGAATCACCAGGCTATAACCCTAAATTATCCATTAAAGAACATAGCAGTAAAATATTTTATTATTTAGTGTATATATTTACTACTATATACAATACTATAATACAACACACTCTTTGTGTTAATATCAAGAAAGTAATAACATAGTTCTATAATATTTAAGAGCTACAAACATTAGATATGTAAGATATTCTAGTAATCACAGTACAGTAGTAGTAAGGTAGTTTCTACAGTATATGAAAAAATAAATCGAAAATATAGAAAAAATTTTTTTATCTCGAAAGATCAACTATGCATAAGTTAGTTTCATTCCTGGCTGAATTGAAACGAATAGTTGGAAGAAAATTATTCTACTTGAACAAATAAATTGAAAATGCAGAACAAGATGTTCCCATTGGAATCTTCGTTTTCGAAAAAGTTGAATTTAGATATTCGTCAAAAATGCATGTATATACGATGCTAATTCTTGACGTTTCATTTCATAATTTGAACTTAATTTTGTACGTACAATAACCTGGTGACTGTTGTCTGTTCACTCATATATATGTAGTCAAGAATTAAACAAGTTCGCATATTTGTGCTTGATTTTTTCATAAACAAATCGTCGAACAAAATGCATGAAAAAATTGTATTCATCTTTCTTATGTTTTTCATACAGATTCACTCTCCTAGGAATTGTTACGCGTCATGCATTGTACTATACAAAACATTGACTTTCAAAGCTCAATTTGTTTGATTTATAATATATCTACTATTATAGGTAGCTGTGATGATTATAAAGAATAAAATCATAGCAATTTGTTTGACCGTAGTTTTATTATCAAAATATAACTTGTCAAATATCAGCAAGTATCCAAATAGTATTTCCTTGCGCTCTCATAAGTTGTTACTTCATTATTAAGCGTGTAAACGTTATGAACAACGAAGAAAATTGATTAACGCTATTAACAGTAAATAGTATTTCTTAAACTATCTTTAACGAAGATTTTTGAAGAAATTTACGGTACCAAATGATAGTTTAGAGTCTCGTAGTCGTTGAAGAATAAGGACTCGGGTGATATATAAAGATTAAAACCGTCATGCTTAAAGGCGTGAAAGTATAATTTCATTCGAAGCTCTGAGAATAAAACGAAAGTAAATGACACGACAACGACCATGCAGAGTCTTAGCGAAAACACAACTATTGTTAGTAATTAAATACGAGATACAAAAAACTCAAAGTGGCAATCGATCAATTATATGCTAACATGCCTGCTTAAATGATATCAAACCATATGAAACACCAAAAAAATAAGAAACATATTCACAAAGAATGTAACAATAATTGCAAATGCCTTAAAAACATAGAAATAGGCTTAAAAAGACAAATAGAATTAGATTGATGAGATTGAGAACTTACCCTTTGGTCGTTCTGGAGCGGGTTTACGAAAGCCATGAAGGGGTACGTCACCACCGCTTTGAACAGTTTTATAGGCCAGTCTTTGTTCAACTTGACTCAGGGGGCTGATATCTTCCTTGCGACGGAACACCAGAGTAGAATCGCTTTCGTATCCTGATTCTTTAAGAGCACTGTAAAAAAAAAAGAAGAATTTCCATAACTTTAAATTAATGATTAATTTTTAGAAGATTACAAGAATAATAGGAATAATAAACTAAGATATATATTGTAACTAAGTTACAATGTATTTTTTGTAAATAGAGATATTTCATTGCGTACAGTATATTCACGCTATTAATTCTTAGGATATTTTCATTCATAAGTGATACATTTGTGAGAAGTATAGGAGAAGTCAAAGGTTTATCATTTTCGATACATAATGCGACGGTCTTAATAGATTTATTTAATTTATTATCGTTTTCATATAACGACGTAAATATTTCATATAATGATGATAGTTATACTATAAGTATCTCCAAATTATATGAAAGCGAAGTAATTATCTACAAGCCCACCGAATGCTTGATTCCGCCGATTTTTGAACATGTAGAAATAAACATTTTGAATAACATTTTCCTATATATATAACTCCCGCGCGATCTTAATTTTTTAGATATTAGCAAAAAAATTGTTGGTACCACATTAGAATAAAATTGGTATCGCTGTAGCGAATTCTGCGAATTCTTTTCAGCTTGGCCACGCAACGCACTGGCCAAGCTACGTCCAACCTTACTTTTTACCATGTATCCTGTTTATCATGTGTAGCCCCGCATTTTCATACCTCTATGCAGTTATACGATGTTCCTCCGATGTACAGAATGTTAAAAAATTATTTGTCATTGCTTTGGGAAATGATTTTACACCTTTGAATCGGTGGAGATCTGTTAAAAAAAGCAACCGCAAACCTTGACCTTGAGCATAATTTTCAAGATAAAATCTTTTCAATTCCAACATGTAATATTCATTGCGAGGAATATGAATTTCAAAGGAAGCATGGCTGACAAATGAACTATCTTTTAGGAAAAAATGTTAATGTTTTATTAGCCCTTACATCGACATCTGCATTTTGGTTGCATTTCAAACGCGAATGGAGAAATCAGTTAGATATTAGGCTGTTTATCTATCGCAAGAAATATTATAACTATAGCAAAAATAACAATAAAAACACTATCTTTATCCTCTGATACTATATATCAACACTACACCTCAGCACTAATACTTTTGTTTGACACTCTAGGCTTGAAATAATGTAATAGCAAAGATTATTTGTCACAGGAATGATTGGCTGACAAAGATTATTTGCCAGTAGTATAAAAGGATGACAAAAATTATTTTCCACCAAACGAAAGGCTGACAAAGATGACTTGCCAGTAAAATAAAGGAATAACAATGATCAATCGCTAGTATAAAGAACTGTGAGATTTATTTTAAGGCGAACTGTATATAAATTGTATGTGTTTGATGTGAAATGTTTCTAAATTGGAAATGAGTTAAGACTCAAGGAACTGGCGAATAGACTAGCTAAACTCATCCGGGATAAAGCACTTATAGTCTCTCATACACGAGATGTTGGCAGAGATGAAACACGCAGATTGATTGTCTAAGCGTTTTCGACTTTTCAAAAATGGAGAAAACTCGCTATTTTGACCGGGTTGACGCAAGAAAAGAGTCGTAGGTCAAACAGCTCCTTTTAGATTTGATAATTGTATCGACTTTTATGTTCGACAGTCAGACCACGACCCTTGAACTTCGTAAGACGGAAGATGCCCGTACTATACGACTATACGACTGTGCGTATACGATTCTGTGGTGTCCGGCAGTTGGCCCACGACCTGGGGATGTCATCAAACGGGGGACCACGCTGCTCTTGATAATTGTTCCTTCGCTCCTCCATTCCTCGTGTGTGGCGACCAAACCACGACCTTTCATTTTCATCAAAGAGCAGACAACAGCTATTGATGACTAATTTCTTGCACCTGTCTGGCTGTTGATCGCTCAATATGAGGATGAAAGATAAAAGACTGCTTCTTTCACCGAGTGTTTTATGACACTGTTGACCCTTCAAGAGTTTGCGAGCCTATATACCTCTTAGGTCCCACTCAGCAGTGTCATAAATCCTTACCTTTTCAATCATCTTGAATAGGTGGTCAATTTAATATGATTGGTAACATTTCTTCGGTAATTGACTACCGCCATGTTATTAACACAGAGCGATCCTCTTGATAGTTTTACTTAATAGCGCGCAACAAACTCTTATGACGCGTGCTGGCTCAACCAATGCTGGAATAAAGATTAAAACAGGGGAAACACATGAATCCCTGATCGTGACAAGTAACTGCTGTCGAATAACAACGGAATGGCTGCATAAGGTTATTGGTATTAGGAAAGACAGAATTTCTTGGGCTTATAAACATAAACGTACAAAGGCGTAACAATATAAAAACATACACATATAAAGACATATATATGCGTAAGAATATAAACGAATAAAGAGACAAAAATATCAATCCAGAATATAAGATGAGCGTAAGAAGAAATTCTGACTTGGTATATAAAATTTCGTATATAATGACCCGCGATGGATATCTTCGTGTAATAAGTTTAAAAAGTAAGAAATAAAAGAAACTATAGAGATAAAACGAAGTAAAAAGGTATCTGTAAAATAAAAACTGTAATCTACAAATATCTAGATTAAACCCTAAAACAAAAATAGAGAGAAGGATGTAAATTAAATAATTAAAAACACAAATAATACATTCTCTGGACATTCGTTGGTGGATTGCTGTGGTAAAAATGTTGGTTTTAGCATTGGAATGTGTTGCGTTGAGCGAGTTATCGTGTGGAATTGTGTGTTTTCTCATTCTTTACGAAGGACGGCGAAAAACATATTTGTCATAAAATTACTTTCCAGTTCACAGGCGCGAGTCGGGAGGCGCAAGCAAACAAATATTTTATAACATAATCCATCATCTTTCGATAGCTTCGCGGCTCGGAGTTCGAGGTCGCGGAGCTATAATATTTCAAAACATTGACCGTGTTTACGAACAAATAAACGACGGTAGTTTCGCGTCTCGAAATTATTCGCCTAAAACCTTTGTTCCTCGTGATGAATGCTACAGGTTGCAATTAAAGAAAATTAGACTTTGAACATCATGCTCAAGGTAAATCTTGCAGTCACTTTTTTTAACAAATCTTCATCGATCGGAAGATATAGAATCATCTCTAGAGAGCATAGCAAATAACCTTTAAAGACCCTGTACATAGCTATATATTAATTTATAGTTTATCATTAAAACATTCATTTCCCCGCGACACCTACGAAATGTAATTGCTGAAAAATCATTCACTGGAAAAATCAGTGAATTCTATAACTATGCGTTTGTGGCAGCATATACATCAATGTCAGCTGTGGACCACCGGCCGCTTATCTTCTGTTTATATACGAGGGTCAGACGGATATAAAGGCGCGATGCATATGCAAGGCAGCAAGAAATGACTGTTGTAGCTGAATTAAAAATGAATGTCACCAATGTATCTGTTGCGCTTAAGTTTGGGTTGGCTTCTTTAATCTGACCGACGCAAGGCGGCCGGCTACACTTGCTTAAAATAATAACAATTATTCTATTTCGTAAAACATTAATTATTTATTCAGCTATTGTTACACTTAATTTGTTATTATGTCACGCAAGCGTTGCCATCCAACTCACGACGGCTGCATTAAGAAGACTGCTGCAAACCCAAACTCAACACATTGATGACAATCACTTTTAATTGAGTTTTAAGTTATATATAACAGATATCTCTTGCAGCCTCGAATATATAGTTGTGTACGGAGCTTTAAGTTCGCTTAACCCTCCTTCATATACAGTATGTTCATGTTATAATAAAACGTTATACTTGTTCGCCGCAAGGTTCCCCAATACTAACCAATACTAACGCATATGCTGTTACGGACGCACAATCCAGCTAATACATATTTTTCGCTGATTAATAAATAATAATTAGTAAATAAATTCAGGAAGCAAAAATGTTAGATATGTACTTTTCATTCGAAAATTATAAAAAATGAAAAAGTTATGAAGAATCGAAAATTTTAAAAATTAAATGACTCCGACAATTGATACACGTATCCTGGTTCTATATGTATACGATCACGATCATATAAAGAGGTTTAACACCCGCTAGGAATAACCAACAAAATTGAATTGTGTGTAGCTGTAAAAAATCAACAGGGCAGATCAACAACGTCCGCGTTCTTGCGAGACAGACGAATGATGATGAGTAGAATGTTCCCGTTTTTGTCGGAAACATTCGTCTTTCATGTTAATTTTTACAAGTAAGATTTAGTTTTTGCACGGTTTGCCCTAGGCTCCAATATATATATGTATATATATATCGAGACCCGTTTATATGATGACTTATTTGACTGTGCAGTAAAAAGAAGGCGTTACAAAGGTGCCGACCGAGAAACACGCATTCCTACGCTCCTCAAATATCAGCAAAGTTTTAATGTAATTATATATAATTATTTATTTGATTAATAAGGAAATATATATATATAATAACGAAAATGTGAACTAATTGTTTCTAGTAACCCAAATTTTCATTTTCAATAATTCTTATAATAAAAAATAGAAATGCAACAACCGAATTATACAATAAATTTATTGTAATATTATGGATAGCTTTTTGGGAATATCAGGGAAACGAAGGCCGATGATTACATATATAGGAAAGAGTTATTCAGAATCATGTCGCAGACAACATATTTGAAAATCATCGAAATCGGTGAAAGGGTATTCTTTCGACAAGTTCATTGAGAGTAATAATAATTCCCAGTTAAATATAATAGCACCCAGTTAGCGAGGCGTTAGCCCCAGAGAAATCATTAATATCAAAATGTGTTATGAACTGACTGAGTCCTAATTAAATCCTAATTAAATTGCACTAAAAAAGATTCAACAATTTATAATACAATATAATAAAGCTGGATAAGTACCAGAAAATCGAAATCAAAGTTGGACACTTATCCAGTAAACGTGTCGCGTCTAACAATAGATAGAACATAAAGAAGGATAGCGGTAATGAAGGAGAAAGAGGTTCGAAAATCGGATTAATCAAAGGAAACATATCATTGAGACGATACTAAAGCAACGATGAAAACTTCTTATTTTGCGTATTTTTCTGATGAAAATAAGACCAAGCAGCATACTTGCTTATTTAAATGAATCATAACATTTTTTTTTCACCTATAAAATGTTAGTAAATACATGTGTAACTGTGATTTAAAGTATATCGTCTTTGGCGCCATCTAATACAGCCATCTAATAATCTAATGTACAGGCCATCATACAGCAGCATCTAATATGGAAATGCAAGGAAATGATCAGAATGGAAGGTACATGAAGACAGGAAATAGCAAGAGGACAAGAGAGAAGAAAGGATTGGATTAGAGAGATAATCAAATTAAGAAAGGAGTCATTTAAGTTATGTATTTGAAAGTAAGTTAATGTTGTTTTTAAGAAAGATTTAGACACAATCCCCTTTTAAAGATAAGGAGACGAGAAATATAAACAAATATTACTACTACTAAAATGATGTTTCGATTATAAATCAAAAATATACTTACTGTGACATATATGGTTTCACTGGACGACTATTGCGCTGATCAAAAGGCTGAAAAACAAAAAGTTTATTTATTAAATTCATTAAACAAGTTCATACATAATGTTTAACATGCTTTCCATATTTTCATTGATTGATAACTTTAAATTCGTGATAGCTTTACATCGACGATAAAAATGTATAATCAACGTTGTTTTTATATGTACATAAGACCACGCAATTATCGATACTGTGTGCCTACGAAACATTGAATGACAGTTACACGATTCATGCAGCATTCGGCTATGTTAAGCGTAAATTAGTAATAAAAAATGCAAATAAATAAATGAAATGCTATCGGGGTGAGGTAACGTGAGTAAGGTATTGGGGGTAACATAATAGTAGCATATTCAGTATTGAACGGACAAAAGAAAACTAGTTTCTTAGAGAATACATCGGTAGCGATAACAGCAAAAATATAAGCCAGACGAAAAAATGAGGAGCTATTTCGGTCGATACAAATAAATAGAATACTAAACATATCTTTCAATGTAATGTTGCAATAGTATTATAGAATAGAGATAATTGACTTTATTGACAGGTTCTATCAGTAATTTTTAAAGAAGAAATGCAATAATTCAATTTTCTTGGTACTAAGGCTGCTTATGTTGTTTATTAATTAAATGTTAATGGACATTACATAAAACAAGGTAATAAATGGCAATAAACTAAGACTGTAATTCAATAAGACTTCGATATTAAAATTAATTTCTCTACAAAATTTGAGAATGTGGCAATATTCTAGCTTTAGAATATGAAAAATATTACAAAGAAATTATACAAGTTACAAGAAAATTTTCATTACTTTAAATTGTTAAAAAGAAAACTTTATGCAATGTTAATAGAAGCAACAGATATAAAAAACAAAGAAAGGAAAAGTACAAAGGTCAAGGAAAGACGTACGGCACTACTTTTGTATTTGTTATCTTTGCCTTTCGTACGGTGAGTTTTACAAAATAAAAGTTAAAATAAAAATGTCAAAACATCTACTAAACAAATCATTTTTTATAGGAAAACTCAAATTGAATCGATTAAAAAATATATAATTTCATCTAAAAAAACAAAGTTGACCTTTACATGACTTGTACGCACCCACCTACAGAAAAAATAATAACATTAAAAAAGGCCCGATTGGAGCCAATCAAATATTGTCTGAAACAGTTTTCAATACAGATAACAGTAGAGATGCAGATCGAGATGTTCCTATCAGATATTGCCATGCATACGAGGCGTTCGCGGCAATTTGGGTCAGCATTTTTTTCGTAAATAATAAGTATGAGGAAAAAATGAAAGAGAGAGAAGATGAATGACTCAAAGTGAACTACGTATTAACGATAATATTCTTCTCGCAAGCGCAAATATGCATGTACATTTTGTACGATTTCATTTTATGAAAAAATTTTTTCCAATTCTTTTACGTTTCTCTTTTTTCGTCGCGACGAATTCACATATAAAAGTAATATTACGTTGTCTCTATATAAACTGCAAATTGTTACTCCAAATATTAAACTAAGAATGAATCGTTTTTAAGTAAATTAAATTAAAATTATATTTTTATTAATAAATTTCTTTTCTTTATTAAAACTACTTCTCTAACAAAAGTATTGAAATTATAAATTAATAAATTAGGAAAAAATGTTAAAAATATTATAAAATATTGCATGTACAAGACACATTAAGCTATTTCTCTAAGTTCTAATCAAATGTTTATAATAAATAAAACCAATATTCCTAACATTAATTATCAGATGTAATACTGAAATTTAATGAACACTGTGTGTAAAAGTGAAAGTTGTCTATGTGAAAAGTTATTTTCTCTTGATTCAATTAAAATATTGATAGTTTGAGATTTTAGAATATGTATAGAATAAACCATGAATATTTCTGATATCTCATGTTCAAAATAATTTATACGAATTTTCATTTGATGCATCGCAATCAGCTGTTTGAAATTCCTATAACGATCTTTATCAAAACATCTTAAAGAAGAAGGAAACATTCCTTCATAATCCTTTATTAAAACCAATAATATAAAAAAGTATAAGAAAATTATTTGCACAAGGAAACAATCTAAAAAAGTGAGACAAACCATATCGAAATAAAAATTCATGTGTTGCTTTCAATTCGAGTAGCGAACTGAAACTCGTTCTACGGGCAGCGTTCTTATCTCAACAACTATTTGCGAACTTTACTTCGCTGGCAACCCTTATTCTTCGACATATCTTCTGATAATAGAACGTTCTGGACATCGAATTGTTAAGTCGAGCAACAATTTCTTGATGATTGACAAGCACGCTAGAAGACAAAAGGTTTAAATAAGACAAAGAGGATTGGAAATTGTTAAAAATAGATATAGATAAGCAGAAGATACACACGTGCATCGAGAGATTCAGACAGCTACACGGAAGATAATAGATCAAGAAAAAGAAATAAGGGTAATATATATGCATACTGTAAGCATAAATTCGTGATACAATTGAAGTGAAGAAAATTCTACAATTTAAAATTATGTGAAAATCCAGAATAATCAAATTGCGTTGGAAGCTTCATTTTTTTTCCTTTTTTTTTTTAGAAATCAAGGCTGAAAACTTGTCCGGTATACAATAGTTCATGAAAGTATTTGATTATTTATCATAGAAAACTTTTATGCATATATTATACGTGTTACATTAAATATTTTGAAATTTCATTGGCACTATAACCAAACAGCTATCATGATTATATTAGTAAAATTAGAAATCAATCTGAAAATGCGTGTATACAAGTTACAAAATATATTAGTAAAAAGATTAATATACAGCATGAATAACCATTTTCAACATATAATATGTGTTCAAAATGGTTCCATCATATATCGAAGCTTATTAGTATAATGGTAATTGAGTGCTTAAATATTTTTGTGATCTCCACGAAAGGTATACTTCAACAAAATATTTTGTCCGAGTCTCATTGCAGTGCTAATGAAATTTCAAAATATTGCCTATACCATATATAATACATTCGTGAAAGTTTTTAGAAGTATTCAAATACATTTTTGCTTAATTTCCAACGAGACAGGTGTCGCTATCGTTCGAAATAAATCGATATTATCTATATTTTAGAATAGCAGTATTAAAAATGCTGATATGAAATAAATTATTTCAAATAATTGTTTCCTATTTCAAATTCATATGTAAGGTCATCCAATAAACTCGGAACCCTCGCTCGCGAGAACATTGATTGAAGAAGAACAGAGTAATATTTACTACTAGAATCAAATATTGTAATTACATTTCAGATAAGGATAATTCAAGATTCCAGTTATTAAAAAAAAATTTAGTAACAGTACCAGAAGCGCTTGTTTGCTTCGAAGCTTCAGGAACGGGCAGGAATATGGAATCATCGCGCGAAACCGTGAGGCTCACATTCGCAGTGATCGTCCTCTTCTTATTGTAACATCCAATTTAAAGTTCTCCGGCGGCAAACAGGCCGCTGTGTCGTCGTCTAATTATGCTTCTAGCAACAACTCATAGAGGACGAGCGACATTTCATCCAAGTAATAAGCGTACGTTACAATGTTGTCATTCCCATACGTTTCCGCAAACGCGGGTTTCGAGTTAAGTGGATAACCCTGTACAATTTGCCCAACTATAGTAAGTTTTATTAGATACAGGATTAGGTGGTTCTTTTGCATGTGAAAATAAATGGAAAACATAGAATAAAATTTTGTCGTTTAAGGCATTGTTTTAGATAAAATAGAGTTTAAATAGAACACGTTCAATCATCAGATTCCTGATTTTCGTTTTATTATGACCTATAGAATCTCCTTGACTTTACTTGTACCACAAATTTATACCTACGATGTATAGAATAAGGCTATCGTTACAGTAGATTTGTGTTCTGTGGAACTGTCGTTCTGACTAATGAAACATCTGAAAAACAAAATGCATATATGTATTTGTATTATAATAATGTATATCTGTATGAATTATTTATAAGCCATGTCGATGAACTCGATAAATAAAATTACAGAGGAAACTGATAATTACAAGGATAATTTTGATTTATTTTGGTATTTGTGATTATTTATGCTCTCTCTCTGAAAAATAAATTTGTGGAAATAAGTCGGTTTTTTTAAACGTCACATAACATTGATGACTTCATAAGAAAAATGAATTGATCAGTTTGGCTTCTGTAAGGTATATATTTAATCATTCTGATATATTTTTCAGAACAACAGTTCGTCAGAATATGCACCCACAGTAACCACCATATCCTAAGACCGGTAAAGAGAAAGAGAGAGATTCGAGTAATAGAGGACAACGTCATCGTGCATTCTACTTGTCGACGATGTTGCGGCCTCTAACCCGTGAAACAGCCGACGTCTGAACGTTGGCGGTGAGAAGAGAAGGTGTCGTTGATGATGGTGACGATAGCATAGTGTGATTGGTGCTGGAAATAGAAGAAGACGTAGAAGAAGAAGAAGTGGGCGAGACACGTTGGTGATGGTGATGATGGTGGTGGTGGTGATGGTAATGATGATGGCGATGACGATACTGTTCGTCGCTGGTAGCCTCTAGGAGCGTCGATCTGATAGCGGTCGATCTATCGCCTATCGGCGAGCTTGATCGACGTAAGCAACGATCTGGCAACACGAAGCTCTTGGATCTTCCTTCCAGCATGCCAGCGTGCCAACCACAGTCGGCAGCAGCCCGTTCAAGAGGTCGTACAATCCGATCGATTTTTGAATCATCCTTGCCACTTTTCGTCCCGATCGTTCTTTCTGTCGATCGATCGAGATCATAATCGAACACGTTTATGCTCGACCATAGCTTTGAGCCGGTTTGAGATTTCATGTTCTGGACACTGGCACGGGAGCTTTTCTCCACGAGACTCGAACGAGATTTCGAGACGACCTCGAGGGTTTTCGAGCTGCTGACCGCTGATACCCTTACATTGTAACTGCTCTCCGGTCGGTAGGAGAGGCTCAGAGCACGGTGGCTCAGCTGTGCATCTCGGAGCTCCTTCATTTCCATACCCTGGGGATGTCCATTCTCGTTCAACCACTGTCCCATTGTTATTTAGCGTTGTTAATACAGTCGGCGTCGGTGTCGTCATCGTGGTTGTTGTAGGTAGTTGCAGTTGTCAACGGCATCGTCCAGGGACCAGGGAAAGACGCGTTATCCGAGACCGTCCAAAGTGCACACGAACGGACACGATACGTAAACACCAAAGACACACACACACACACATGGACATCGATCACGAGATATGTAGTACCAATAAAATAGTTTTTCGGTTAAACAGAGACAATTCGAGCGAATAATAGGAATTTTTAGTTGATTTCGACTTCTTTTTAGAGAATTTGTCTCTAGGAATGGGAGTGTGAATTTTAAGTAGGTTCACATGCATAGGTCACCTCGTGCGTTTTTTATTAGGTGCAAGGGGCTCGATTATATTAACACACAAAGATTCAATTGTTACATTACTCGAAGCTGTTAGTTTGAAAAAATTTGATGCTAAAAATGGTACAAAAATACAACGGGAAAAGGAAATGTTTTTGAGTTTGTTTTGAATATTGAGTTTCACGTGAAATTATAATTCACAATACTTTGATGTCTCACTAGCGTGTTTCAAAAGTGAAATTAATTAGATGCTTTCGAAATGGATATTCTATAGCTAGATTAGTAAAAATATTCAATAGACGAAAGATCAGATTTGAATAAAACGAAAGGTAAATTTTAATTTTAAATATAAATATATATATATATATATATATACCGATTGTTTTCTTCCTCAATGACTTCGTTATGTAAGTGAACGACACTTAACGATATTTAACGGCAAACTACGTTACTTGAAAAACTTAAGGTCCGAATGCAATCCATTTCGACCGTACAAACTATCCAGACTGATTAGGAAAGAGAGATTGTACAGGACTCGATATCGAAGAACAAGTGGAATGAGGAAAAAGTGGAGCAGATCCTTATTTAATTACGATTAAATATAAATGTGTCGTACCCCGTCAAATATATCCATGACCTCGTCCCACCACTAGAAACATATAATTAAATATAGCGTTAATTTCTGCACTAACCATGTAAGGTTAAAATGATATTAAAATTGGATAAAAATAACTGAAGAATGTATCTTTTTGTGACTGCTTTTCATTCGCTACATATTACGTACGAATACATTTCTAACATATTTAATTGATTTTTATTTATATTTCCAATGAAGTAAATTACTAACTTAAATTTCTTGAAAAATACTAAAAACATGGCGAAAGGAACATTAAAATAAGTGTTAAATATTTATTTCTTCGTAATTCAAATGATATTTCTTTCATAATTAAAGCTAATTGCTCTAAATTCGATATCATTAAAAATTAATGGATATTTTCATGTTTTTATATTTTTATCTGCATATTCTCTTCTGTCTGACAAAAATATTTTAATATTTAGATGAAAAGCAAGTCACTGTTTCTGATCATTAAAAGCAGCGCTACTGAAGCTAACTAAATAAAGAGATTAAAACTGAAAAACGAGTATGATAAAATATCGATAAGCATGGACGAGACTGCGTGCGCTCGATACTTCTGAAACTCTAAACACATTGAAATGTTTTTACACTCGAAAGAAACGTAATATGACGTTCATGTGGCGAAAGAACGTGTCACGCGTCAACAAAAGAAGCTTTCGAAAAACCAAGTAAGAAAAACAATTGTTTCGTATCGTAAACTGATTTCAATCGTTCGATTAATCGTTACCTTCCTTCTCGTCCGTTTGACAGAAGTCGGCTAGAAGCAAAGCCATTTCAAACGATCAAGTTCCAGACACACTGTGTTCGGGAAACTTCTACATACATACCGTGTGTATTGTCATTCGATAAAGTGGCGACGATAGTCGCATTAATATGCATTAATCAAGCGTCACTTTGATTAGAAATTCGCGAAAAAGCAGGCAATGCGGAATTCTCAGCCTAACTGGTCGTCGAATAAATTGAATAAGACTAGAGATTGTTCCTTGGCCAACGGACAAAGGATATGACATAATATTTCTCTAAAAATTTCTACAACATTTTGTAATGATGGAATAAATTACAGCGGAACAATTAATTTCTCAAATATTGAATATACTGTGAGTGAGTAGGTATACTATTTCAAATTCTTGATATGTTGAAGTTGAATCTTTTAATCTAAGGTACATTTCTCTCTTGTAATTTATTTCATTTTCAATAAGTCTCTTTTTAGGTAATTATTAAATAATGATTACTTTTTATAAAGAGGGAGATATAACTAGTGTCTAGACACGAAAGATGATAAAATTAAATATAATTGAAAACTATTTCTTCCTATTTTTGACTAGTAGAATAAACCTAATATAGAAATCATTAAAAAGATTAGTAAATTCTATTAATATTTTATACAAAAATTTTAACATATTAATTATTGCTATAAATTTTTATTTATTAGTTCGTAACATTTATAAATCGGTTTTTATAAAATCTCCCTTCTATCGACATAAATCATATTTTACTTCAAGCGATAAAAAGGCAGTAAAATATTCCTGAAAAACAGCACATATAAAAGTGCTATATTATTAAAAATTTAAATAAATTTCGGTTGAAAAATCTCTAAAGCAAAGGAATATTTATTAACTGGCCAAGAATGTAATTTCTCATGTCAACAATTGTCGACTGTTTAACATATTCTTAATTTGCAATATTATCTAATATGTAATTTAGAGTACATTTTTTACCGTTTGTACGTAATAATACTTTGTGTTATAGTAGTTACTCTGCTCACGGGGATTCAATCCGTTTAGTCTTTTCTACATTGCGGTATCGTGCGCGTGTATCACGTATTGTATCCAATAAACAGTCTGCATTATCCTTCCCTCTGTCACTCGGACAGTACGAACAGAGTAACGAAACATAGATTCTTGTCTTATAACACGTTTCATTCTAGATACTTGCAATTGCGATCATTTGCAATTTTACAAACCAAAGGTCTTAAATAAATATCTATTGTTCCACTGTCTCTTTATTTTCATAACAAATTCATTAAAAGTATGAATTCATTGAAATTACATAAATGCTATATCCTTCCTCTGTTAGGTAATCATGGTTTTCATATGCTTTCCGCGGAATGACTTTCATCGGAGTTATTATAGAGAAATTTCAATGAGGCATGTTCTCAAAGGAAATTTATGAAATAGGGTTGCACAAAGAACGATTACTTTTTTGAAACAGCAAATATGCATACCTCCTTGGCTTCCTTTTCGGCGATCGATGACCGTCCAGGTTCGTAATCTTCGATGCGTCCAGGTTGATTTTTATAAATCTCTGAAGTATATTTTAATGTGCCATTTCTAAAATGAAAACAAAGAGTTTTTATAAAAATTGCCGTTTATGTAGCAGAGCTGAAAATATTTTAATCTTTAACATATTTAAATAAATAAATAAATATATATATATATATATATAAAATATTCATTTAACAAAAGCAACAAACTCGGCAGAAATCACAGCAATTTTGGTCTTTATTTCTGTCTTATAATTATAAAAATTGGTCTTTTTTCATAAAAATATTAATATTATAAATATGCAACAAATTTTCTAAAGAGATAGTATTTTTATTTACATTTTTTTGAAAGAACTAAAATGGAAAGTTTTAAGAAAGCTTAAATGTTTAAGCTTTCAATAAGTAATATTGAATTATGAACATAAAAATGTAACACAACACAACACAGACATAAGAACGTTAGTATCATATTCAAGGACAAAATAGATTTACCAAGTCTTTAAGGATTTACAATATTCACTAAAAGGCAAAAAATGTATTTAATCGACAAAAGTCTTAAAATCAATCCTTTCGACTTGTTTTGACATTTGTCGAAGTCTGTTTGTTTTTACATTTGCAAAAAGATATTTATTACAGCTTCCTTTCACTCCAATATAAAATTGATGTTTGTGGATCGTAGGTCGACGCATATATTGCATACTTTCAAGTTATTCCTTCGTATTATAGGACATTTTTCTATTCGCATTCAAGAATTTTCTATCGCTGCTCTATAATCTGAAATCCTTCAAAAAAGAAATTCAAACCATCCTTATCTTTGCATCTAATACGTCACAGCTTGCATTTCATATTTCTTAAATCTTTATAGATACGAAAGTACAAGATTTTACATTGAAAGAATTGATTTTGATATTTAAACCTGCGTAATATACACCTTAAAATGTCAAGTTATTTTCAATGAAATAATGCAATTATTGATATAAATTACTATAACTACCTTTCTATCAATTTTTAACTGATAACTAAACTGATAACTAAAATCTGTTTATACTGCCGTTCATAAGTGTTAAAAATGACCTGCTAATATTGAAACAAATTCTAAGCTTACCATTGTTTTTATTTTCCGAATATGATATTATAAATTCGCTATTTTTTAAATTAAATATTTATCTACAATATTTGTAGGTAGAAAGCACGTAACTAGAGTAGGTACAATATCCGTATAGATAAAAAGTACGCAACATTTTTTCGGTAGTATCTTAAATTTTTAAACGAGTTTTTTAAAAGCAATTTTTTAAAAAGTTATAAATATATGGGCAAGCCGATGTATGATTTACATAACATAAAATACTAAGTAAAGCAAAAGTTAAAGGTCTTGAACAAGAATAACAAATAGCAATCTTAATGCTTGCCACTGGCTGTATCTGTTAATCAAAGAATCTGAAACATCGTCTTACCATTATTTTTTCACAAATAACGTAGTAAAGGAGAAAAAGCTTTTTTATCTTTTTTATAGTAAATCTTATAACATTATCAAGTATCATAACATTGAATATTTTCTATTATTAAATTTGAATGTGTCACGTCCCGAGACCCGCAATAATTCTAAGTACCTGCCATCTTAATAAAACTTCAATTAACAACGAACCGGGTACGCAATGCGTTTCGCGGCCCTGGCACAACGATTGTCTTTCCAGCGGTTACTTTGGTCTCTATCATAGTACCGCCGGAAAGGTCGCCGACACGCAGACAATATCGACGATAAAACGCAAATGCCGACAAGCCGAAAGGGTCGGGAATTTTCAATAGGCCTAACGGCCATAAATATGTTTCGGCACCGCAGCCGATGATAGTCAGTTAGCCACCGGAGGGTCAAGAGTCAAGAGTCGTTAATCGACAGTTGTCGTATCATACTACTGCGTTAAGTTCAAGTTAAATAATCATCGTTTTCTGTTTAATCCGCTGTAATAAATCCATTTATCAGTACATTATCACATAGGATAGAAACCATTGAAGATCCTAATTTCTAGCATATCTGAATAAAAAATTTCTATAATACATTCATCCACGCGTTTGCTGTCGCTATTCCGAGATAAAAGCCTCAATACATAATACCAAATTATTTAAAATGATTCTGTTATAAAATAAAATATTCTTTTTAGAAAAACAAATGTATGGACTATATTAAGTAAATTTAAACAAAATTATTATATATTTATATATATAAATTATTCCACGAATTACGATTCGTTTCTTACTTTCTGGGCATAGTCGACGTGGCAAAATCATTTTCCTTGTTACGTAGACGCCGACGGCTGTCGAGCGTGACAGAACGATCTGAATATAAACGGTGTTCCGGTTCGCTTAAATATCCACTGCCACTTTCGTAACCATATCTCGTCCCTAGAAAAAATACGTTTACAGTTTATTGAAATTGTAGCCACTGTAGGTGTTGAAACTGTTCACATGTATAAACATGTTAAAAATTCTACCGTTCATCCCTCACCAGCGATCGTAGAAGAACATTGAAAAAATATGCACTTCTATTTACAATATATTTCGCGCCAATGAAATTTGAACTGGTTCTTTAAAGCTTCTGTTACTGATTTGTAAATATATTTATATATATAGCAATCAGTGGTTTTAATTGGTAAGTAGTGCACTTTGTTTAATTACATTTAATAATAAATTTTTTATTGTTATTATTACGAAATTATAATTATACAACATGATTATACAAGTGTATAATTATAATTATATATTTGTAATTAAACAAATATGCTTATATATGAGGCTACATGCCTAAGTAATGTTTAAATATTATTATAATATGGTTAATTAACCCGATACAACATTCATTAGTACAACTTTTTTTTAAATCAAATAGTATCATTTCCTTTTAAATTTATTAATTCAATTTTGAACTTTAAATCTACTAATAGAAGAATAATTTTTATGAATTTCAAATATATAGGATTCTATACCTTTAAATCGAACGACATAGGCATAACCACTAGTTTGAGAGCGTTATTCTATAAATTATTATTCTAACGAATCAATATAACTACATATATATATATATGTATAGCGTGTTGTATGTTCTGTTATTGAAAAATTTGTGAAACAAAGCAACAGCTATAATGAATATGTCTTGAGCTGGATTTTGGTATTAGCGACTTAATATTGGATTGCCCCTTTCGTTATGTAAGATGCATAACATTTTTTGTTCTATATTATTTTATTGAATTATGTATGATCCATTTTGTAGTAACAGAACAAAACGAAAGGAACTTTTCTGACAACCTAATACTTTTCTGTATAGTAAACAACATGTAAAAAAATATGGTTTTATATAAAAGAAACATAGTTCAGCTTGATATGCTCTCCGCGTATCTACCTAAAGAAGAAGCAATATCATCAAATAATCTTCCTTCGGCACCATTCAACTTTTGTTTCAAAGGTCTTTTCGTAGCAATAGTTCAGCTTTTTATCACATATTCGCTTTTATCACATGAAATATCACGTAATAAAAAATAATTATCTGTTTATTCATGAATATCACACTATTTACTTCCTATCAGAAAAGCATAATGAAAAAATGCTCTTGAAATTCAAGGCTGTGACGATCTTTGCACATAATTTTTATACACAGTGTGCTAATACAACTAGATACGATACGTTGGCTGTAGGTATATGATACCATATCTATAAGAAAAATTTATTTTATTTTTAGTATATTCACTACAATCCTTTTATCATATAAAATGACATATTTCTATCTTTGTTTCACACTGAAGAATAAATGTTATCAGTAAGATGAATAAAGTTAAATTGGTATAAAATTATTTCGCGAATCTATCGGTGTATTTTTCCTATATATACGCATAACTAGCGGTCTCGCGCCGTGAGGGGGCCGGCAACCAATACTAATGCATACTCTGGCACGAATGCACAATTTCGAACAGAATTTGTTGTAGGTGGTACGACAGTTTTTCGCGAATATCTCGGAAACTAAGCGAAATAGCCAGTTATATGCATAGGAAAAAGTTGTTCAAACTGTTGATTTCTACTACATATCCAAAAATCATCAAAATCGGTTAGGAAATAACACATTGATAGATTCGCCAACTATTTAGTCGTACAGAAAACATATATATATGTGAAAAACAAATCAATCTAAGTTATTTATTATATATGTTTGTATAGTTTTAAGAATGTAAATTTGTTAAGTTATTCTGTCTATAATGTTTATTTCCTCAGTTGCAATACTATTTTTTTGCCAAGATATGGTATTATAAAAACCTTTAGAAGGAAAATTTTATAACTGCAAACTTACTTTGACAAAATCTCCTTTGTTGTTCAGTTATAATAAAAATATTTTAGTAATCGAGAGATACACTATAGTTAACGAAAAACATAAGAAAAATCTTTTTTATTATGTCATATATTTGTACCGATTTCTTATTGATTTTACCGTCTTGTATATATGTATATATAAAGTGTCCAAATTTGTGTAATTTAACGTGTAAAAGACAAGGAAAGACGCAAAGCGGTATTCTTACGTTTACGTTGTCTTTGGCTTTCATATACATACATTGAATTTAACAAATTTAAAAAATTAAAAAATTTCCAGCTGGATCGATTAATATATTAAATAAAAAGTATATAATTTCATCTAAAGAAATACTGGTGGCCTTCATGTAACTTCTACGCCTTTGCTCATAAATGAGAAAATTAACCAAAAATTAACCATCAAATTATGTCAACAACATTCAACATGTTCCTGAAACATTTTTTTATATTAACAAAAACAGATGAGATGTTCTAGTGATAAAATTATGTGGGACACCTCGTATTGTATTACATAAAATTAATAGAAATGACGATACACTAAATAAATTGTACTGTATACTATTTGAAAATTATTAGCATGGATTTGTACGTCAAATGATAAAAATTGTTTAATCACTTCAAATAATAAAAATATATGTCAAATTGAAATTTTATATTCTCAGTATACATTCATAGAAACCTTTTTCGAAAATAATGAAATTTTATGTTGTAGCGAGTTAATTAACAGGGCACGTGTCGTGAATAACGTGAAAAAGTTTATTAACCATTTCGAAATAAGATTAAAAGGATTGTACAAAATGTTTAAAAAAAAGAATTCGGTGCTTAAAGGGTTTATAGTGCTCATTGAGATGACTGAAAAATGTCTGATCAACAAAGAACCTAAAAGCAATCTTTTCGATGTAAAATCAATTTTTATCATTTATTTGTAAAACCAATATTTATTATCTGGCGCTCGATATCACGAGTGAATCTCTTCATAGTACCATTGAACGTATGAACGTTATTGAAGACGAAACACCGTTATTAACATACATATGCATAAATGCATACTTCTTCATGTTTGACCGAGTCCGCAAAAATTCTATTTCGCTTTCAACGATTATACATTCGATGTGTTACGAAGAGATTTACTTATGATATCGAACGCTATTTACATCAGAACGTTGATTAGACATCTTTTTACTGTCTCTGTGAATATTATAAGTCCTATAAATTATCGAACCTTTTCTTTCACATTTTGCATATTCATGGGCATAGAATGCTTAAGAATTGTGATAACAAATGTCTGGATTACAAGAATATTTCAATCTTTATCCTGTTAGTGGAAGGACAAGCAAGTATCGCGCTATGTTTTAATGGTAATTATTTAGAATCGGATGCGTCTCACCGATCTTAATGACCTTCAAATGTGTTGTCAAGGTCGTAATTCTAAACAACTTTTCCCAATACATGTAATAACAGGCAATAACATTAACATGTTGGACCTTAATTTGCGACATATTCACAAAAAGCTTCAATGGAATTTAAGTTACGATTACTTTATTCTGGAGTAAGTAGCTGCATTCGCATGTAGTCCAACCTAAACTGAAATCATTGACAAGAGAGGTAATCATTTTTAATCTTGTATAAATAAACAAATTAATGGGTTATAAATTGGATTAGCGTACTCTTCGGCCGCTATTATATGGTCGGCAACGCTAGTGTGAAATAATTTTCGATGAATCAATTGACATATGGAATATGTTGTACGTTTTATAAAGGATAGAAAATTATTTCTACACGAAAGTAAAAAGAGTTCAAATATGCATTTCGGTTACAAAACTCGTTGAAATAGTGGCCAGCAATTTTAAAATGGATATTGATCTTGAATTATTTATATTGCAGAATTTTACAAAACAATGATGTCTGTAGTAGAATTCTACGGAAGGAACCATTTATTAGCAAGACGAATCAAGGTAAGCGTTTAAAATTTGCAAAAGAATATGTAAATAAAGATAATGTTCTTTAGAAACAACGCTTTTTTCTGATTATTTGCATGAGATGGGTGTCGTTATATCTGAAAAAAGCTCAATTCATTATCAAAAATAACTACTAAAAATATACGTCTTACTGCAACGCGTAGCACGCCGCCTGGCTTTGCTTTTTAAGTTATAAATCAATTTATGTTTAATATTACATGACGTGTACTATTTAACAATTTACTTTACTTTTTTCTAAACAATTTTTCACTGACAATAGATACATGTATTATAATTTTGTGCAACTGAGGATCAGAATAAAGTGAAACATTCCCATATATCAATCAATTCATCGAAAATTATTTCACGCTATTATTGCCGGCTGCCTAATAGCGACCGGATAGTCCTCCCCAATCCATAACTCATTCTCTTTTTTTTTCATTCATACAATAGTAAAAATGATTACACACGATTACTGGGTTAGTTCTAGATTGGGCCGTAAAAAAACGCGATCACCTATTATTACATTGCGAAGTATTATGTTGTCCGAAAAGTTTCTTTCGTTTTGTAAGGAAATAATAGACGTACAATGTTTTTTGTTTTATATTAGTTTATTGAATTATGCATGAACATAACAATAGAAATATAACGAAATAAGTCATAGCTAATTCAATGAAATAATATAAAACAGAAATTGTTATTCATCTATTATCATCATATGAAACGAAAGAAACTTTTCGGACAACCTAATATAACCGTAAGCTAATTTAAGTTCATTGCGAATATATCTTAGAAACTGATGCTGAGCGACGGTTATTTGTATGAGTTACTGAATTATCATCCTGACAACATATTTAGAAGGCATCGAAATCATCGAGGAGACTAGACTTCTAAATAATTAGCATATGGAATTCTATCAAATTTAAAATAATTGGAAAGCTAGTAAACAAGCAAGTACACAACAAAACACATACAAATTAAAACCGTAATTGAAGTCGAAAAAGGCTAATTATTAATATAAAATACGTTGAATATAATTAATATGATTTGAATATTTTATGACCCTGTTTCGACACGCCCTTGCGATCAATGTCTCATAACTTTTTCAAATACTGTCCGATTCGCTTCAAGTTTTGTATACATATATGATTTTTATACTTCCCTTTTATTATAGTCATAACATTACTTTCTGAACTTAAATCTAACATACATATTTTTATTGTCAAAGTTTCAATAGCAAGTGTCTGTGTACTTTCGTAAACCACTTTATTGTACATTTTTTTTGTACCGCGCTATAAATTGTACATACATAACAATGCAGCGTTGCAAACTCTTTTCAAATAAATAGTATCTCTAAATGTGATGCGACGTTGCTGTCATTAAACATTTCCTATAATATAGAATTCATATTAACAAAATTTATTTCATGCTCAAACTTGAGATACTTTTTTAACGTTAAAAAAAATACATATGCAACTTGGACTACAATGTTTGATAGAACGCTGCAAGGATAAAAATAATGCTAAAAGTAAACCAGTAAACCTTTTATAATGGCGTAAATTAATTTCGCGTTGATTTTTAAAAAAACATCATTCTTTCACATAATATAACATTTTATAAGATATAGCTGTCAAGGACTAAAAATACTTCTAACATTAGTTTTAATTTTTAAATCAGTTTTATATAGAACCTTTATTGTGAATAAGTTCTATAAGAAACTGAAATATTTATCTGGGTTACACGATTCCTATATCCTACATTCTTATATGTCAGTTCTTGTTTTGCTTCTAAATTGATTTTTTTGTTAAACTTTATAGAGTTAGAATCGATTTTTATATCGATTTTACAATAATCAGTAAATCTTTCAGTCTCAGATTTTACGTTTCATTAGAAATAGCGTGTATTACATACTTTTCATTATTTATGTTCATTGTATAGCTATTCACTAACAATGAACTATTATGACGTATTTAAACTTAACAGTCGAAGGTTGTATCTTACATAAAAAGTTAAATAAAGAGCCATATATGTTTTAGAAATTTGCACAGAAGTTTACAAGAAAACCTCGTCTACCAATGGTTTTACGCATTAGTATATAATATACGTGCGGAAACGATTAATCGTAGAAAAATTGGAAGGAAAATAATTGATCATAGTCGTTAATCTGTAGGAGGAGATTAAATAAAAACAGGAATTCACAACAAAACGATTCTCATCGATATGATCAGTTACTATGTTCACTCATTGATGATTAGCATTGTTAAAATACTAGGAGTATGCGGGTAATCGAAAACAATGGTCGAGTTCGCGCGGGATCCCGAAAGTTTGCCTGACACATAAATATGTTTGCGTACGCGTAACTTCAGAAGCCGATATTGGATTCGAGATATGATTTTTCAGACTCCGAATTGAGCCATCGTTTTATATGTCAAGCAACTTTTCAAGATCCTGCTCTATTCGACCCCTTACAAAGCCCGAGAACTCGTAATTTCGGGTACCCGCACACTCCTATTTAACACCGATTACTTATGTACAATGTACTCTGGCTCGCGAAAGTACTCGAACACGTTTTAAAACAGAATAACTTTTTTAACATTGGACCAAATATAAATTCTTTTGAAAAGTTAGGAAGATTACTTTACTTACTTTTTAGGGGGTTGATGTGTAAAGAATGTTTCGAAAAAGTTGCAATTGGTCGGAATCGTGAAGAAAATAGTAAGATAGATCACTTTCTACTACTCTTTTTTATCTTCAAGACTGCGGTGAAAATTTAAAGAATACTTTTTATAGATATATGTTAGTTATACATGTTAGAAATTTCTGTAGATAACCTTGCACTTTGTAGGTTAAAGTGAGAGATCCTCTGAAAGTCAATCCAATTTATGTTACGCTAAATTGCCGCTCTTGGGTCAGACCTTGTATCTTTTTCAAAAGGGAATGTCTAGTACACGGCATTTCAGACGCTAAGAAGACCATCGTCTGTACCTTTTAATTACAATGAAGTTTCTTCCACAAAAGTCGATAAATTTGTAAACTCAATATCTGAAAAACTAATTGGAATCGATCGTACACATGTAAAGTTACTAAATTCGTCTTTAGAAGCGCCATCAAATGATCTGAAGAAAAATATATAGTTTCATTTAGAAAATAAATTCGATCTTCATACCTCGAAAAATAATGATATAAACAAAATTTATTACGAAACAAAAGACTGTCCAGAATTACCACGGATATAAATAATAATTAATATCATAATGATGAACAAATTTTCTATCGTAATACTACACATATATTTGAATGTTAATATTTAACAGAAACGCTTTCGCTTTTAAATTTCTTTAATGATTTTACTTATTGTTAGAAAAACATATAAAATGCAAATAAAATAAAATAGTTTTTCCGCGAAAGCACGCCGCCGGTCTTAGAATTTACAGTTGATCGGAAGCGGTGCTCTTTATTTCGTGAGGTTAGGCGAAAACTGTCTTCTTGTCGAAAAAAGGCCTTTCACAAGGGCACGAAAAACTTCTCGCGGGTTCACTGCAAATTTATAGCGCGCACGGCACGCCCAGAGTCATCGAGTCCGCCGCTCATGGCCGCTCATTGTAAGAGAAACAACAATGTCTGCAGTTTTTCAGCAGATAAGTCATAGGTTAGGTTGAGATTAATAAATTATTCATTATTTAAATTAAATAAGATTTAAATTCGCTATCTGTTATTTATCATTAGCATATTTATTATATCTTTTTTTAAATTGGGGTGTTTGATCAAATGAGTATAAAAATTTGTTCGAATGGTTAAAAAATAGTCTCAAAAGTAAAAAAATGTTGTGGAAATGTTGACAAACATAAATGAAATCATTAAATTTTGGGTTTCTGTTAGACAGTAACAACGAAAAACGTGTACTTTTTCATCATTACGATACTAAGTGCTTGATATTAATTGTGTATTTCTTGTTTATCCTTTATCTGTCATTCATCATTCAAATAAACTTGGTTTGCTAATCGCATGGAGCTTATAAGAAACTGACAAGCAGAAACAGTAGTATGACGATTAATCGATAATGGCGTGAATTAGGAGTGGGAAGAGAAAAAGACCCTCTTTGTGAGATCTCCGAAAAATTGCTTAAGAGACAATCCCAAGATAGTTCGAGCTGGATGGGGCTTCGAGGCATTTGAACTTGTTTCAGTGTAAACCGTTCCATATATTTGTATAGAATCCATTTTTTAAGTGGCTGGACCAATTGGATTGATTTAGCTTGCCGGAGAAGCTCTAAGTGCCGGGCAGTCCCTCACAGTCTACTCGCCAAAAGTCATCACTGCTTCCCTACTTCGTAGCCAAATTCCTTGAACAAGGTCTTCGTTCTTTGCCAATGCAACATCATGCCGCTTGCCATTACTGAACTATCACACACAGAGATAGCGCGCAGCTCAATAACTTCGAGTCGCCGACTTTTCAAACGTTCACTCAAGTGCCTTGGCGAGGTTCTTAAGCCGAATGTATACTATTCCCCAAAAATGAAACAGTGTAAATTCAGCTTTACTGAGATCTGACCATAAGTTAAAAAGCCCGGTTTTAAGTTAACGTAAAACTAAATACTGACGAGCTATGTCATTACATACATCGCCTAAAAAATACATTACCGCTAATATACGCGTGCTAAAAATTTTATCAAAATAGGTTAACGTTGTTACGTACAAGCGATGGAAAATGGTGAAAATCGTAGTTTTTCACGACTGCCCGCCTATTACTGCAATAAATTTAAAAACATCGGTCCATACCACTCGTTTCTGCATCACCCTATTTCGATGAAATTCCCTTAAAAGGGCTACAGGTCTAAGAAGATTTAAAGGCTGATTCTTGAAACTAGAATAATATAAATACCAAAAATTTCAAAAATGCGATTTTAGCTTTGTTTTTAGTTGTTGATTCTTAAAAATCAGAGAGATATCCCTGCGCGCGAACAAGCCTTCTTACATGAACGAAAGTAGGTCAAGTCTGAGCAGTTGGAACAGCGATCTTCAAATCGAACGATAAATGGCCAGTAGCTTACCTCGTACGAATAGAGAAGAAGATTATCACATTCGAAGACGTAAACTACCCTGCGCGACGTTTCGTATGAAAAATCCTAGATTAAGTATTTAAAACAACTCATTAAAATTTATAATAAATCTAAAATAAAATCTACAATATCGAAAATCGTTTCATGGAATTTTCGAGAAAGGAGGATTACTGTATCCTCTAATCCTTTGCCTCTATAAACGATTAATAAATAATAACACATATAAACAATGTTTATACAAATTTCACACACGCACTGCGATCGTCCTGACCGCGGTTGTCCACAAAAAAATCACATATGCATCAAGTATTTTTGACGTGCTACTAAATATGATCGAACACTGTCTTACATGAACCAAACACGCTTTTCACATAAATTACTGATAATAATCATGATCATGTGCGCATTATAATATTTACATCTATTCGATCACATCACTCTTTACGGCTTTTACGAAGTAAGCTGCTGCCCATTTATCGTTCGATGTGAGGGTTCCTGTGTACGCCGTTGCTTGGACTGACCCAGTCTCGTTCGTGTAAAGTTTGCTCGTGCAAACGGATATTTCGACTAATTTTTAATTTCCAATAACTAGAAAGCAAAGCCGAAAACACATTTTTTTTACTCTTGATGTCCATTTTATTTTAGCTCCAAGAAAAACCACTTTAAATTTTTTTAACTCTGTAGCCGAACATTCTGTATGTAACTGACATAAATCTACAGAACGTAATATTAGAAACACTAATTACATAGTGAAACTGTAGAACCGTTACGTTCTCTCCGGTTTCAATGGCTTTTTAATACATGTCTGAGACATTTATAAAAAACAATCGGTATCAGAACAGTGGATCCTGCTTTACCATTGTGCATCCGTGGCAGCGTCTGTATTGGTTACCAGCGGTTGGACAAAATGACCTAGAAGACTCTAACGCTTATAGTAAGGAGTAAAACTGAACACATACTCGGAGTTTTTACCCACTGTTTGCATGCAAAAAACGAAAAAAGCAAAATATATATGATGTTTTATATACCTAAAAAATTTTGTCGTTCATGTTATAATGATTCTTTCGGTAAATAAAAATTGTTTTCATGAAATCAGTTTTGCACCGTAAGTAATTTTAAATGAAGATAGTAGTTGTTTGTAAACTTAATATTTAGTAATCTCTGTAACACATTGTAACATACTTTGATGTAATAATAATAAAAGCAATAAATTCTCGCAATATTCCTGCGTGATGAAATACAATTGTTGTATTGAAGTACAATAAGGTAAATGGGGGAGCCCTATCCATTTGCCAACTACATCTTTGTATATCCGCAGACATTTTCTATAGAGTTTAATTCTGAGCTTTGAGCAGATCATTCTATGGTTTGGAAGGATTGAATCTGTAGCCAATTTTTCACATTCTTAATATTATAGGTTGTCTCAAAAGTTTCTTTCGTTTTATAAGAAGATAATAGTGATGCTAACATTTTTTGTTTTATGTTATTTTATTGAATTATGTATGATCCATTTTGTTATATTACTACAGAATGTGTCATACACACTTTTGGGACAACCTGATACAATACTTGGAGTCATTGAAATATGATGCCACTCTGTGATACCGATATATTTTCAACTGTTTGCAGTAAGTTTTCTTGTAAAATATCTTTATAGATGTATGATCTTTATAGATGGTATTGGTATTGGGATTCCTTCGATTCGATGTAACGGGCCTACACCGTATACTGTAATGTATCCCCATATCATAATCAAACCGTCGTCAAATTTAATTGTTTGCTTAACATGACATGGTAATAGACTAGTTTCACTTTTTCTCTTTCAGTACCACAAATATTCATCCGATGAAAATCGATTAAGTTCAGATTTCTCAGATCGAATTACTTTTTTCCACTGTTTAATAGTCCAAATGTTATATTTTTATGCGAAACGTAGGCAGACCTTGATATTGTTCTTTGAAAAAACAGGCTTCTTTTTCTTTTCGATTACCATAAAATGAAAATCTTTTAGTGCTCTTCTAATAATTTCTAATAATTTTGCAGTTATTGATGCGATTGTTGCAGCTTCGGAGGTGATGCATCTTAATCCTCTCTTCTAATTAGAATAAGATAATAATTTCGGATGGCCTCAGAAAGATATAAAGACATCACTACAATATCGTTTCGATAAAAAAAGATTTTGCAAGCAACTTGTTTGTTGACAAACCATTTTTTCGTTGAAAGATAATACTATTCATCACGCTTCGCGATAATGGCTTCATTATGAAATATTAAATAAATAATAAATATTAAAGATGTGTTTTATTGTAGAAACTACTGATTAATTACTAATTAATTACTAATACAATTCTGATCCCGGTCATTAACATTAGTTGTTAACAAAGTTCATGTTTTCACGATGAATTTGCACTAAATGCAACAAGTGAATGATGAAGTTCGATCACGAAAAGTTATTGTTCAAATATTATGATACTTATTGTATCGAAGGTCAAAATAGAAAACGTGTGACAACATCTAGAAATTAGTGCTTACAAAAATAACGTTTCACAAAATACATCTTTGTGTATAAACTGCCTGCCGCTTCACTGCGTACCGTATAATACTGGAACTACCTCAGTAAGCACTTGCTCGCAAATAGCTGTCGGTTGGGCCAGCTTTTGCCGAGACATATGTATCTTGTGGGTTGAAAAGCATTCTACGTAAATAGGAAGTGAAAACAAAATTGTCGAAACGAAACTGAAGTAATCGAATTATTGAAATAAAAGCGGGGGGAGAAAGGGGAATTTAACAAAGACCGTCTTGTGACTGGGCAATGAATTTTTGGCAGAATTCGACGTATAAACAAGGAGATGTTTATTATATTAGTTTCTGATCGGAGTTTCACCACTTTAGTCACCGTCATTAAGGAATAAAGCAAACCAGGTATGTCAATTATATCTGACTGTTGGAAATTGTATAAATACTTAAACGAGGAAGGATATATGGTAAACATCTAGCGATAGGCCATAGAACTTTGTTGATTCGGACAACAGTGCTCACATATGAAAACATAGAACGTATTCGGCGGCGGAAAACTTGATCAAGACTTGAAAAAGCTACGTATCGTTAAATATATGTATGTATAGTAATAAAAATATTTTTGTATATATCTCGAAAACTAAAGTCGAGCGGCTGTAACATGTAGAGGAAAAAGTTGTTCAGGATGATGACGTTGACAACATGCTGCAAGGTCGTTGGAATGGACGAAATGTCCATATAATTTCCCATATTTTTACATAGATAAAAAATTCGAAAGAACTACACCAATTTTAGAAAAGTTATTCTGTTTTAAGGAATGTTCGAAAATTTTCGTGAACCAACGTATGTATCGTGTTACGTAAGTTATCGATACGTTTAATACACACTGTGTGGACACTGTATGTACACGTCGAATGCGATTAACTGGTTAAAAACAGCGAAGTCGAAGCGACCGAACAAGAAGGCCATTATCACGATTGTGTTAATTTTCTAAACTATTTCATTTATTAGTATTTGTTTATATCGTAATATGTTGAACTCGTTGGAGCGTGTATTCACCTCTTCTTTGTTTGTAATGAACGGTTATGTAGTCATCTGAAAATGAGATTAAATATTAATCTCAGCTTCTTGTGATTTTCTGATAGTTTGCTTGTTTTAAGAATTGGAATTCTTATTCGAATAATACTTTAATGCTTTTTAATCTATTCTAATTTATAATGATTCGTTATTTAAGCAAAGATTTGAGGACATGTGTTTCGATATTAATATTAGAGTAAAAAAATTTGTTTTTTGAGAAGTGACGGTATTTTTTTAGTTAGAATTAAATTATAGTAAATTCACATGAGGAATGTATTCACGGAAAAACTGTAAAACTGCAAGAAGCCACTGAATTTAATTTGTGATAATACGAAATGTTATTCGAAAAATCAAACAAATCAATGACAATCAAACAAAATTAATTTCAAGAGAAAGTAGACAATTATTTAGAAGAATGAGAACCTTTAATGAGATCGAGGTAATTTACGTTAAACATTACTTATAGATCACTATTTCATAACATTGTTATGTGTATACTTCACATTCGTTAGACTAGTTAAAATTAAAAAGAAAAAAGAGTAGGAAAATAATGCTGAGCATTTTCGTAATATTAATCGCTATTACAACTTTCAATTGTTTCGTATAAGCATTGAAGCTGCGCAGTACATATTTGCCACACAAACTCACCGCTTCTGTCTGCACGATGCAACGAGTCGTACATTTTCTTATACCATTTTGTTTGATTATTCTCCTTGACTTCCTAAAATTTTAGTTCTTTAATCAAATGATGCAAACATGAAGAAAATTCATTAATTCTAAAATAAAAGTTAATGAGATTTTTTATTCATAACGGCAGGATTTTAAAAAATGTTAAATATCATAGCTAAACGCATTAGTTTTAAAACGGAATAGTAAATAATTCTCGCGGTTCAATATTATATGTACATATGTGTTTTAATTGAATCATTTAAATAACTTTCTTTACTGAAAAAAAAAAGCAAAACTATCGTGATAACAGATCCTCGGTAATTTTCGTACTAGTATTTACTAACTATTTCTGTTCTTAATCTTGTGTATGATAAGAAATTTACTTTTAGAATTTAAAATTGCGTGATTCAATTTGCAAATATAAAATGTGTCTCAACAATTTTGAGTACTTCAAAGATTTTTATTTTCAAAGATATGGAAAAATTTTATTTACAGAACTTTTATGATGCAAAGTAAGCTATAAGGCATGCCAATAATAATTCCTACTTCATTAAATGAAAGATTTCCAAAATTTTGAACGTCATTTTTATCTAAGATATAAATTAATTAATAATTTATACATAATAGATTATATTCTTTGAATTAATAAAGAATAATATATTCCTTTGTAAATAAAGGTTTTCCATTCATCTAGAACTAACGGAGATATTCAAAGTAATCAAAATTTATTGGGACCCTCTACATATATGTACATATTACACAAATCCTAATATTTATTTAATCCCACACTGTGGTGTAAAGATTCTAGTATTTATAAATACGATGCAGTTCATAGAATAAAATTAAATTTTATGAAAGTAAATAATAATGTAGAAAAAATTGCTTGTAGTTAAATTAACTTAACTATATTAATATATGTAAATTTTACTATTATTAATCAATATTTTATTTATTAATTATATTTAAATTTTATTTTCATTGTTTATCACTAGGCTGCAGATGTTCATACAAAATTTAAATATGTAAAAATTTAGAAAACACACATTATTATAAAAAAATACACAAAAGTAGAATATTTATCATAATATTTAAGTAAATGAAACAAATTTCTGTATGCAATTTAAAATTGCATAAACATTCGTAGTATATTCATCACTATATATATATTTGTATTAGTTTAAAATTATACGGAAACAAATGACCTTGTAATAGCACTTCAAATTCAATAAAGTAGAAAATCAAGAACAATTTTCAATTTCTTTCTGTCATAAACGAAAAGAAATCTAGTTATAGAGGGTTGATATAAGCATATATGGAAACCAAGTTATTAAGAATAAAATTTGAGCTAAAATTTAATATTGCAATAAAAAAATCATATTTTAAATTTAGTTATTTCTAAATAACATAAGATATACAGTAAAAAGTCTGTCAGTAATACAGTAAGGGATTAATAGTATGTTTAAAGAAATCTTAATAGATTAATGAACCTAAATTCTAATACTTTTCACTAACTCTTAACCAGAGACAGATGAGGAGACCTACCGATCTTAAAACGAGAGGAATACCCTCCTTAGATGTTGGGCCAATACCATTGAATTTTCGAGGAGTCAAATCGGCCATCTTCTTTGGCGGTTCATTTTCTGTTTCTGGCTCGCTCTCGTACTCTTTCTTCACGTTGTAAACTGAGCGAACATCAGCTTAATTTCATAATGCGGTAACCGGGAAAAACTCGTTTCACACGAATTTTATCGAGAATGTAAAGAATGATTTATCACACCACGCGTAACGTCAACATTCACGGGAATTCTTCACACAACACAGGATGAAAGTAAATTACACTTGAAAAAGTAATTCACGGGTGAATCCACGAAACAGAGTTTATAGATACGGTTAAACTCAAATTACGTGCTCGGTACACGTCATAAAATATATGTTCCACGGTTACGAATCTATGAAAAATGTACTTACTGATCTCGCCTGGACTAATTATCGGCTTTTCGTCGCTCGGAGGTCGTTTTATCGTTTCGGTCTCCTCCAGATAGGCTGCTCCTTTCGGTAATTGTCCCTCTAAAATTGCATGAAATAATAATTATTTTCGTATAAAAATTAGTAAGTAACGTTACAGAAATAAAATAACTTTATTAAGCGAAAACTAGTTATATAAAAAGGAAATAATGTTAATAATATATAAGTTAATATTCGAATAGAAACGAAAGATTATTACGGGATACAAGTACAATATTGCGTTTAAAAATTATAGAAGTAATATTTCGCTTAGAACAGATAAATTGTTTGAAAATATTTATTATATGTAAATATATAGAGTGATACAAAAAGTTCCCATACCTAAAGGTCTTACAGTACCCCGGAATAAAAAATGTCTAATCGATGTAAATCCTTAAAAGCAGTGTCCTCGGTACAAAATCCATTTTTATTATTCACTAGCGTTCTGCATCACAATTGATTCTCTTCGCGACACATTTAATTTACACAAAGAATCATAGATGAATTTGTAGTACAGATCTTCATAATTGATATTCGACATATCTTCCTTCTATCGCTACATATAGATATATGGATCATACATCGACGTACAATTTCAAATATCCTTTCCTTGTCATGTATTCCCTAACACGCATTTTCTATTCGTTATCGTAAGTCCAACATATTATTTATCGGTTATGAGTAGGCCAAAGTCTTTAAAGCATTCCCACATAAAGAATCTAGAGGATTTAAGTCAGATGATCGAGACCATTCTGACGGATTTCCTTGTCTCGTCTACATTTTTCCAAGGGTTTGATTTAGACTTCAACTTAGCCATTTATTAACAGTTTCTGATTAAAAAATTCAAGGAGAATCTTTCTTGATGACCTGATTCAATAGTTGCGTAAGGATTTTCATTTGACCGTCCATAGTTATTATGAGAATTTGTAACCTCATTCCTGCTTCTCAATTCAGCCACGTCAGTAAAGAGTACAATATAAAGTTCAGTGAATCGATAATTAACTGATACCCACAGCCACTGAAGGCTTTCGAGTTCTTAGATTCTGTTCTACCATCCTCGAAACACGTTCTTTCTTATCAGCGATAACAACAGAAACAGAAACAAATCGCGGCCACCTAACGTTAGTATGACATGACGCAAAATAATCAAATTTACATACACGCATTTTTCTGCGTACAAGTTACGGGTTGCTTACTAAAGATTTTTTGTTGACATTAATAATAACCTTGTGTTTACAACATTGTACTTGTAATGAAAATTCCTCTGTGTCAGAAGCGAAATATGATCACGATATGGAACGCAAATAAATGATAAAAGTTGATTGTACATTGAAAGGATTGCTTCTAGGATTTTAGAATAGAATTTCATCGATTAGACGTTGTCTTACTTCAGATAAGTACTATAGTAACTTACTTCAGTAAGTACTATAAACACTTCAAAGTCAACACACAGTGGAGACTTATCATCCTGTATATAATTCACTTGATTATGTGCATCAGTTTCGTAGTGTAGTTAAGAGTTTTGTAAATTAAGAGAGCTTCATGTACAAAATATAAAATATAAATATAATACATTTATATAATATTAAGTAATTATATTTAATATTATATGTATAATATATATATGTATATAATTAAAATAGAGAACTATATATACAGAGTCATGTACCTTACTCGGAACCGGCGAAACAAGCGCAAAATGGAACTCGGAAAATAGCAAGATTGATCTAATAAAAAGACACATGAATTCCTTGAACTTAACATAATTGCTGAAATTAACGGTTGTATTACAATATTCTTACAATATTAAAGCTATTAAAGCTACTCTTATTATCTTACCTATCAGTAACATCGTTATCCTACAGTCCTGTGCGGCAGCTTTATCTATCAACATTAAAATATTGATGCATTTTACATGTCGCTCGTACTCTAACGACTTTATTAATACACCTGCTTTCATTTTTCCAGATCATGTATATTTTAAATTTATCCTATTCCTATTATATGTTTTTAATATACTATACTTGTTTCCTAAACCTATATTGTCTATTAAACTTACAATACATTTAACTATCACATGATATGAGTTGTACTTCACACCTTGAAAAAGCCGCCAAGTTCTGTTTCTTGCTCTTTCCACTCACTAAGCTGGTTGCTATTTTTATTGAATACCCACTGTAGGATTTTGCATCCGATATAACGCTCCAGTTTGCATCTGTGCTCGCGTTTATGCTATACCATACTCTTCTGTAGGGAAATCTATGATCTTTGGTACCTGTACCTTCTCAACGCCTTTAAATGGATAGATTTAGGGTTTTGTATTGAAGTAACTGGCTTATACAAAACGATATGTTAGGTCCTAAGGCTATAAACAGATTCCCAAGCATTTCCCGATACATCTGCATATCTACTCTTGCGGGATTATCGTGAATGTCTAAATTTTGTTGTGAATCTATCGGTATCTTTACCGGATTGCACTAATTTGTATTAAGAATCTTATCTGTATAACATTTCTGAGACAATCTTAATCCTAAGTCATCCTACTCGATCATAATGTTTAACAAATTAATATTTTGGTTCTGAAGTAACTCTATTTGATTATTAATACCTCTTACTATCATAGTACGTCATATATTAAAAGTAGTTCTAATCTCTTTGACTTGACTTAACATGCATATGCGCGTGTACACACAACATATGCATATAGTAATAATATACTTTTTCTATAACTAATTTTTATAAACGCATGGGTCTTCCTCTAATCTTGGCATTTCTAATTCATTCACATTATATAACATTATATATGTTTTGATTCCAGTGAAATTCTGGCTGGGATAGTCCATATATACTTCTATTGAACTACAGGCTGTATCTCGAGCCTTTGTAAATCCTGAGAGTTATTCCACATTGTAACATAGACTTCTTCATTTATCTTATTATGTAAATATGTACATTTTACATCAAACTGCTTAATTTTTAAATTATATATAATGGCTAATGCTGATATAGCCTTAACAGCCTCAAGTTTTATTACCGGTGGAAAGGATACTTCACAATGTACTCTTAACTTCTGCTAACAACCAACGTCTACAGATCTAGTTTTATACAGTACTACTTTGTTGATGACATGGAATTTAACATGGTATATCTACTTGCTCTTTATAACTCCCATGTGAGTTTTTCTCAGTACCAAGTTCCATACGTTATGCTGCTCCATGGACATTATTTATTCATTCATCGCTTTCTTTCAGTTTTCTGTTTCTCCTGAAGTTATTGCCACATCTTCATTGTTAGAAATCAATATGTTACACAACATCACATTATTTGACTGTTCCATTTCCCTATTCCTCGCCTATTTGTCTTCTTTCCTTTTTTTGAAACTCATGTTCTAACTCTGGTGGTTTCTCCTTTATGTGTTATCTGATGTGATTCCTGTTCTGTACATTATCATCACACATACTATCACCAACTTCTTACTGTTGATTCTCTACGTCCTCCTCCGTGTCTTCAATCAACGGTGTTTTTTATGTGTTTTTTATACTCACAGTATTCTTTTGTGTTTCTTTCAACATATCTTGTTTTTCCCAAGTCACTTTCATGTCCACCTTCCTCTAATAGCTTAGAGCCGCTGACCTCTTTATTAAATTTTACCACCCTTACAACCTATATTTCCTTACTTCTTAAATCATGTATTCTGTAAGCTGTTCTTTACATATCCTTACAGATATTCTCATTGCTCTCTTATTTAACTTATTTCTTGCCTCTTTGGGTATACAATAGTATGCGACACTCCTAAATATCTTCAAATACAAAACAGTCGGCTTCTTACCTACTTACTCTTCTAGTGGCGTTGCCACTTTGTTTACACCGGTTGGCGTTATATTTCTGGTACATGTCTGGCTACAGTCACCGACTACTTCTGCTCAAAAATCTTCCAAAAGATGCGCGTCTATCACAGCATCGCGCGTATTTTGTATTCCAAAATTTGTCATCATTCGTATTTCAAAAGTGTTTGCACTTTCTCTACTCCCCGAACGTTTAAAATTAAATGCCTTGAAACAAATAAAAAGGTTAGAATAAAATGTATTATAAGAGAATTGTAATAAAACTGTTAATTAGTAATTATATTAGGTTGTTGGGAAAGTTCTTTTCGTTTTATTAATAGGAGGTAAGTATAAAATATATTTCCTTCTGTGTACTTTTTTTTAAATAATGTATGCTCATAATGCCACTTTTCACTGAGAGGACACTTATCTCGACTCGACGAAAATCGCTCGCGCGCAGTGCTGTCGTAGAGAATTCAACTTTCACCCCCAGTAATTAACTTTTTTAAAAATGGCTCTCTTTTTTTGCATTGAATTAGCAAATCGCATGTCGAGATTCAATTCAGGAGATTGCTCTCCGTCAATTAATGGAAGACCTACACTTCGTAGCGATTAACGTAGCCAAGCTTTGTTAAATGCTCATGAATCGTTGTTCGCGGAATGTTTAAAGTATCTGCTATCTCACGAACACTAGACCTTGAGTTTCCATCGAGGTAGGCCTTGGTAAGATCAGTATCAGTGGTGGATGAATGTCCGCTACGATCTTCATCTTTCAGATTAAAATCTCTAAATCTTCTAAACCAATTCCGGATTGTTATAGATCGATCACCATAAACGTCACAAATCCCCTTTGCAGTGTTTTTAGTCGTACTGTCTTTTTTAAAGCAGTGAAACATAACGTGACGAAAATGCATCTTGTGGTTTTTCATATTTCATGACGCAAAAAAACACTCAATACACATTCTACTAACGTCGAGAACTGTTCTCTTGCCTTACCAGAGGATAACTAATGACCACACGATTGACGATAGAGTGATCTGCTGGTTTGTTTACTTAAACAGAACGAAATAAGGCCCCAAGCGGCGAGCGCGAAAGGAACTTTCCTGACGACCTAATATTATCATATAATTTTATACTGTAAGGAATTCATGTGTTTTATATTGGAATTTAACTTCCAAAATCCACAACATATATGGTTACTATTACAATCATATATCGATTTTAAATCAGCCGCCTGTCTGAAAAGTAACTACGTACAATATTATTAATCGCATTCTCACAAACATCTAGACTCTGTTTTTACTTCGTTAAGCTAGGATAATTCATCATTAACCTGTTAAACATTTTCTTTTATATACGTTGTAATTTAAAATTTGTTAACGATCACATTCTATAAATTGGTCGCTATTATCTGGTTTCGAATCGCTCTGCTATGAACACATTGAGTGCAAGAATGAGAAACAAGGGAACACGTGAGATGCACCTTATTAATTCATGTAACTCATACAATAACGGTCGACAAGTAAACGAGTGAAAGGTGCAATTCATTCATTACTCTTCACGATAACTGACCATTACTTGGTCGGAGCTAATTTTCAAAAACACAATAAAGGACTCCGATAATTGTATCCGAGTGAATCGCGGGTTCCGAGATAAATGGATATATGACAATCACTTTTGGTCTAATTTAAAAAAAAATATTCTGTTATCTTTTCAAAGGATGTACGATTAGGAGTGACAGTAGTTGTATAACATTTATAAATGCCTCACAAAAAAGAAATAAAACATATATAAAAAAGATATATATAATAATTATTATATATGTATATATGACAGATAATTGTCATATAATATAATTGTTTCGTATATGCAATATAATGTATAACACGTGATTATGTAATATATATCTTATATATACATATGCTATATAATGATTATTACTATTATATATATTCTTTTTATATATTTTTCATTTCCTTTTGTTCGTGCATTTATAAATGTATACAATTACAGTCACTCGTAATCGTACATCATATGTTTTGTAGGTTTATATCAGTTATATAAATGCTCAGCATTTTATCGAAATCGGTTAACGTTGCTATGAGCTATAAACGATTAAAAATAGCGAAAATTGCACTTTTTTTACTAGCACTACTACTTTTATTTTTGCTAGCGATCCAGCTTATTACTGCAATAAATTTGAAGATTCCGATAGCTACGACCGACTTGTCTCTGCATTAATCGATTTTGATGAAATTTGCAGCTTATGTATATGTACATGTATACGTGTAACTGACATAAATCTAAACCAATCCGTATTTTTTTTTTATAAATCTAAACCAATAAGTATTTTTTAAATTTTTATTACTTTACTATTTTACTACTTCGCGATTACAATCAAATGTGATTTCTCGAAAAGTTCTTTACATGTAATGACATGACTAAATGTAGTAAACTAATCCTTTCAACTTCTCGAAAAAGCTCAAGTCGTTTGATTCAATGTTAAGAAGCTTATTCCGTTTCAAGTATGTACAAATTCGAGTACGTGCAACTGTACATGTAGAATTTTATTAAATTTCTTAAATAAAGTTATATTTCCGTGAAATTAAAGTTATTATTATTATTCGTTCTTTTTTCATATGAATCTATTTTTTACTCTAAGGCTTGTTTTTCACCTCTTGCTTTCTGGAGCAATGTTATAGTTGGATTCTGGGCACGTGGCAGATGAGGTGTTGAACTTAATGAACTTAATCCTTGCGAAGGTGCTGAATGCGAATTGACAATTCGCGTGCTGCTGTCATAACAACTTCGTGACGTTTCTTTCTTTTCTTCTTCCGTCTGCCAAGGTGGTGTAGCCTCCTGTGTACTCTGACAAATGATATGAATGGAGACAGAGCGTTAATAATAAAGGAATATAAATTTTTAAAGCAATTCCGATTTCTATTAACACTCATGTTGTTGAAACATTCGTACAACTAATGGCTAATAATAATAATAATAATAATAATAAATAGACTTAAATGATTTTAAATTTTCGAAAACTCAAAAGTAGCTGAATTCTAATTTTAATTCAATGATGTATGTGATATATTAATTATATAAATAAAGTAAATCTTCACAAATCTTGAAATATTATACATTACTATAGATGAATATTCGTGTATAGTTAAATATTCCTTTGAAACTAAATGAGAGACAATTATGTGTATGAACAAAATACGAAACTAAATATTTAAGGAAGCATATGAAATAAGTAAGCGTCTACTAGAAAATGTTATAAACCAATAGTAATCAGTAGATGTCGAAAAGAATTCTATGCTTTTAAAAGTTCCGTAGCATCAATGAAGAATATATGATACTTAATATTTAATAGAAATTATTGAAGCTTTTCAACAATAAAGATTATTTCTGAGAAATTATACTAATTTACAAATTTATTCTTTGGTCCTTTTACCAATGAAAGTACAAAAAATGTGTTCGTGAAAAAAGTGCATTCACGGCACTATATTACTGGTATATTATATGTATTATTTTACGGGTTTCAACAAGGAAACAATGTGATTATAGCTACTTGAAGTTTCTTTGAGATGTATTTAAAAGAAATAGAAATTTCCGGGGGCGAGTAGACCTAATAATAGCACAAAATTCTTTCATACATCTAATATTATAAATAAAAAAGTAGATATGATAAACCTTTAAGTAACGTTATATTTCGATCGTTTCAACAAAACGTTTGCATTTCGTATTTTTAATGAAGTGGAAACGAGACTATTAAATCTCCTTAAATTTTGTGGGCGAACGAAATGGATCGTAGCATATGTCTCTTGATAACTTACCTCTTGCTGCGCTGGTTTTTTTCGGCTCAGAATAGGGCTTTCGAATTGCACCGGTCGAAATTCCTTTTTCTCAGGAACTGGACTGGTTCCGGCGCTGGAAGGCGTCCAGACAGGAGGGATTCCAGTATCTTTGGCAGGTTCTTTTTGTCCAGGACTCGGTTCCTTTGGGGGTGGCGGTGGCTCGTTTCCAGGTGACCAAACGCCTAGTAGCAAATATTCGTATGACTAAACCATAGTTATTAATATTTCGTACCTATAATTGTTAGATTGTATAATTTTACAGTCGACCTTTACTACTAAAGGCGCAAGAATATACAATACGGCAAAACTTTAAGAGAAGAGTCAGACACTGTTTACAAGGAAGCAAGGGAGGACATATCGAATATCTGTTGTAATTTGTTGTATTTTTCCTGGACACTCGCAACCGGGACATTCGCAGTGCGCGGATGGGATAATCGTGGTGCGTGTGAGATTTTGCTGTGGACATTCGCTGCCGGGACAATCATGGTACGTGTGTGATTTTACTGTGGTCGCTCACGGCAGCAAAAGATTACAGGAAACATTAATCCTCTCTACTCGGAAATTTTATAGAGCGGTTTTCGATATGCTCTTATGGATTTCCACGAGTCAGCAGGTTTAACGTTCAAGCTACCACTTCCTTTACAAAACATCGCGTGGTGTTGTTTACGTCTCTGAATACTATGATCTCCTTTCGGATTGAGTATCACTGTATGTTCCGTTGCTTGTGCTGACCTCCTTTCGTTCGTGTAGGGTGGTTTGCCCACGTGCGGGTATATTTTGACCGATTTTTAATTGTCAATAACTAAAAAACAAAACCGAAAATGCGATTTTTTTATTCTTGATTCTCGTCTTATTTTGGCTTTAAGAATCACCCCTTAAATTGTCGGGAATCTATAGCCGAGCAATCTGTATATCAATTCTTCGAAACATTGTCTAACAAAGCATAAAGGTACATTGTTCTTCCCGTACCGATTTCTCGATCCATTAGATAAATCGATTCTAGAAAAGAACGGAAGAAATTTTTGGGCATACATGCTGACGACGATAATCGTTCCCTCATTCGTAGTTTGCATGCTATTTTGAAATGGTCATTAACCGTTCAAGTTCTATTCCAAAGACTTTGCTCCTCTTGTGAGATTCATTGGAATTTTAGCCTTCTTGGGAATAATAATAAAATATGTGTTTTTGTGGCAGATTTAAATTTTGAACATTCACTATGTCACAAAATTGAAGGATTTTTTAATTTTCAATATTCACTACGCCACCAAATTAAAGGACCACTGAATCTCGATCAAAAAATTGTTAATATTTAAACTGTTGTAACTTCATAAAGAAAAAATCGCACAACCCTCTACCGCAGTTCGTTTTAAACGGAGAATTCTTTGCTTTCACATTCTTCAACTTAATCTTTTCAAAGATCTTTTTTGGTTAGAAAACGACGTGGAAAGTTAACTTTTCTTCTCTTTTATTCTAATTTTCTAAATTCAAACGACTGTGCGGAATTTTAAAAATTTTCTTGGAGTTTGTTTTAAGATGGATTTATAAAGGGAAATCTCTCCTTTGCAATGTCCTCTAAAAAGTTGGTGTACGATTCTTTCGTCGTCTCATCGCATTTAGAGCAAAAAGTATGCAGCCAGCGTTGGAATAATTCAAAATAAACAATAAAACTCCATGATCCAACTTGTGCCTCGTGTAGTGTGTATGTTTAGAATGCATCTAGTGTATGTGCGTGTAGTATCAGTGCGTGTGTATCGAGCATGTGTTCAGTGCACGTGTAGTATGCGTGTTTATAGTATGAGTATTTAGTGCTGAGTTTAACATGTTTAGAAACGAATATTACCCTTTAGTCGTCTTATCACTTCTTGCCATCATTCGTTTATACTGATACACAGCATGTTAATTGATTACACATTAATTCTTATACTTGAACAACGCCTACGAAATCTTAAAAGACAGCTCGTGATATTGGATGCATTGGGGTTGGAAGATGCACTTCGGAGGATTTGAAATAATTTCCCCTAAGAATTAATATTCGCTGTACGAATATGCACGAACGATGCCAAAAAGTGATAAGGCAATAAGAGGACAAAGCCGAATTTATTGTTTCACTTTGAAAGAACGCCCCATCTCTACAAAGGAAGTGTAAATTCGGTTTAATACTCATTTCCAAACACACTATACGCACATACTACAGAAACATTACTAAACACACGCGCTTATCATGCACATCGCAAACGAAGTGTAAGTTCTACGTAATTTCAAATACTATGCAATTTCGTGGTTCGTCTTGCCGGATACTTTTCATTTAAAGTGTGATAAAACGGCAAGAAAGATCGTATATCAAATTTTTATAAGTCATTGTAAAGAAAAGACTTTTCTTAAAAGTAAAAAGATAAAATTTCTATTAAAATCAACATTTATTTGTTCTTCATCTTTTAAACATAGTTTATCCTTTGATTTTTAACCGAGAGAATGAAACAAAGTTAATGTGGCGGGAAGATAAATGGATGAATTTGCAAATTTGTTAGTTGAATATAAAGAGATGACATTTCTGTATGTCCAAATATAAGATCATTCGCGTTATTCAAGAACAATAAAATGATGTGCGGGCTATTTTGTTTTGTTACACTTACCGCGGCTGATACCAGGGACAAATGAGTTAAATACATACATATGTTAATAATTGAATATTCAATTACAATATAATTAAATATATGAGTTATTTCATAATATTTGAAGTAAAAAATAACAGAGATAAAAGAGATGTTTCCTTTGCATTAAAATTATCAAGACAAAGTATCGTATATCGTCATCAATGTAAATTTGGAAAAGAAATTCGGATAATATGGCAAATCAATGAGCAACATATCTTTAATTATAAACAGTAGGAATACAATATATATAATTACACGATATAACAATAATTATCTGGATCTAGCAAACGAAAATAAGGGAAAGGAGAAAAATAGAAAAAAAGGAGAGAAGGAGAGAGGAAGACAGATTGTACCGAACAGAATAAAAGAAGAAACCGTGGTAAGTTAAGATGAAGAGAGAATTGTAAACAAAAGCGTTTATCTATAGAGTATGGTGGCAAACAAATGATGAAATAAGGTAATTCTTCTATTTTTCTGTATTAATTATTCCTAAGTATACATATAACTACGCAGGATATGATATATCGTGTGCATATAGGATTTTGGTTTGAAGAAGTATGTTTATTAAATGTTAAAGAACGAAAATTGAACAAGAAACCTAATAACTGGATGTTTTACAATTTAGCACAACACAATTCAATACAATTTGTATTGTACAACTTGTACAACATAGCACGATAAAGAACAATACGATTCACGTTGTTGATTTATAATTGATTGGCAAGCGATCCTGAATTTTTTAGAAAACGTCACACATACACTTGAATTTTCTGATGCTAAATTCATATATGTCGGGTTCTCATTATGATTAGGGTTAGAGGCGTGTAATGAATCTTCACTGGAATTAGCCATCGTTGTTATGCAATCGAGGTAATCTTGATTAGCACAAGTATGAGTATTACAGAATTGACAAGTAACCGCGGTGATTAGTCATTAATGATAATGGTCTTAGGTTCGATAACGAATCCGCGGTCAACGGAAAAACGGACGTACTTTGATCCGAAGTCTAGATCGGGCTCGACTTAATTTTTCCGTAGCACAAGCATTACTCGACTTTAACTCTTCATTGAAACGTAGAATATTCACCGATCGTAAAACGTTAGGAAAGTGGCTAATGAGATCTCACGAAAAAGAATGACAATCCGTCACGATGACGCTATATTGATATATATATATAATAAATTATAATATATAATTAAGATATATATATTATAATGTAATTAAAAGATTTATTTATTTATATATATATGTCGGAGATGAAAGACCATCGGGGCCTTTCTTTTGGAATGTTTGGGACCTTTCCCCAATACTTTAGTCCAAACTTTTTATTATAGCCGTACTTAAATAATAAAACTGAGAAATAATTGTTTATGATTTAATCCAATCATGTTTGCCCGAGATTTATGACAGTGGGCTTGAGCTCGAAGTGACATAACGAGTCACGGAACGTAGCCACGGTAAACGGGAGGGACGTCTACCTAACAGAGGTATGGAGTAATTAAATAGCTCTCCTTGAAAACAAAGATTCACCCAAGGGATACAAAGAGGTACGAAGAGGAGTATATAAATGCAGTTCCACTTGGACTGAGATTCAGTCCGATAAGTTCAACCAGTACGTTGAGTGACAACAGAATCTTGTATCAGATCGCATTCGTCATCACGTAGATCGTGGATTCGTTATCGAACCTAACTTCATTGTCATCGACATCTCGATTATCCAATCGCCGTTACTACTTGTTACATTCTGTAATACTTACATTCGTATCAATGAATATCATCTATATTATACAACAACGATGGCCAATTCACACGAAGATTCGTTACATGCCCCGAACTCCACTAATAAACGGACATATATATATTTAAATATTTATGAATTTCAAATTAGCAAATGTACATATATATGTATTTTCATTTTTTATTTCATGTGTATGTATATGAATGAGATATTTGTGTGGACAATGTGTGTGATCCATGCAAGACAGCGTTCGATCACATTTAGTAGCACGTCAAGAATGCTGAATGCATATGCAATTTTTCTGTGGACACTCGCGGATGGGACGATCGCGGTGCGTGTGTAAAATTTGTATAAACATTGTTTATATCATTTATTAATTGTTTATGGAGGCAAAGGAAAAGAGAAAACATTAATCCTCTTCAATCAAAAATTCCATAAGGCGATTTCCGATATACTGTTATAGATTTTAACGAGTAGGCAGGTATAATGTTTAATCTACGATTTTTCTTGTATGAGGCAAGCTGCTGCCCATATATCGTTTGATTTGAGAATCGCTGTTTCGGCTGCTTAGGCTGACCTACTTGCGTTCGTGTAAGAAGGTTTGCTCGCGCATACGGATATTTCGGCTAATTATGAATAATCAATAACTAAAAAACAAAGCCGATAACACAATTGTTTCGTTCCTGATTTTAATCTTATTTTAACTTCAAAAATCGCTCCTTAAATTCTTTTAAATTTATAACTGAACACCTTGTATAAAATCTCCATGTGTAATTTGAGATTTCTCGTTTTAATGCTAAAACTTTATTATAGCGAAAATACTGTAAATGAAAACATTTATTTAGAAATACTTTGCATTTCAAATTTTGCTTCAGAGTACTTCGAAGATATGTGTTATTTAAGAAGACTATTTTGAATGTTATGAATCATGAAATAGGTTACAGACATATACACGTAGATATATGTATACATATAAAACGTAAAATGTTATTTATGTTGGCAAAAGCTTATAGGTCAAGAAGATTAAAATTAGTATCATCGTACAGAGTGAGCCATGAAACATAATCAATTTAGATCATTCTGTTGTTAGTGAATTAATCGAAAAAAATTGTTGTTTAGTGTAAAATAGCTCAAAGACATCTTTAAGATGATTATACTAAAGTCACCTCTTTTCTTTCGAAATTTTCAAGTCCATTTTCAGTTTTATCGTAGATGAACCTATAATTTTGTCCACACCTATCTTTTAGTTGATGTTTAGACGAATTAGATATGTGTCATAACAAATATGTTTTTTCCACCTCAATCGAAGAAACATTACAAAGATATCCTGCTTCACGAACTTAGATCGATATTTCTTAAATGTTTCCTCTGCTTAGATAGACAGAGAACATAATACTTACGGAATTCGTCTTAATGTATCTTATACCCGCTGAAAGGAAATGCAAGAAAATTAAAAGTTTATTCATAAAAAATTGAAGATTTGGAAATTCAAAAACAGGAAAACCTAAACAACAGAACAACAAACAACAAAAATGGAATTTATTATAATCATCTTAAAGGTCTCTTTGAATCACGTTATATCCAACAAAAAAATTTTCAATCAGTCCATCAACAACAAAATAATCTAAGTTGATGATGTTTCGTGATTCACCCAGTAGATGTGATATAACGTATCTACACGTATATAGAAAGTTATCTATTTAACTTGGGACCCACGCTTATGAGAGCATATGAAAATGGCAACAGTGTAACATGTACGCTTACTATTACAATCTAATGTTGTTCGCCATCTACGAGCTGTTGCTAGAAGTATAATTAGGCGAGAACACAGAGCGATTTAGCTGTCAACGAAGGACTTTAAATTTGACGTCGCAATAAAGAGAAAACGATCGCTGAGCAAATGAGCCTCGCGTTCCTGACGCTTCGAAGTAAGCAAGCGCAATTCTATTCCCAAATGTAGCTCAATTTTTTTTTTTCGTAACTGATATCTTGGATTATGCTTACCTGAAATGTAATTTTGTTAAATTTAAAACTGCATTCAACTGCTAAAATTATTAAAAAATTAAAATTATTCACATTCTTACAAACATGGAGGTCCTTTTTCCATTCCGCCGGTTAGTTTTCAACTTTAACATATAAAACATTTTCATCTATGTTGTACGTAAAAATTTATTAACGATCACTATCCACAAATTGTTCGGTGTTATCTGATTTTGGGATGAATTTGTTGAATGTAAGAATATGGAACGAGGAAAGCAATTGAGATAGAATATGAATCTCATATTTAATATAGAATTAACCTAGAATTCATATTTAAACAGTCCAATTTATAAAAACAGAAATTAATTTAACCCTCATACTGTAGTACTTGAGGTCGTTTCGACTAGTCGACAAAGGATGGAAATTGTTTGTTCCTTGCTTGCTTCGAAGCTTCGAGACTTATTTTGACAGCAAATTTAAAATCCACCGGCGACTATTAAACCGCTCTATATTCTCGCCTAATTATACTTCGAGCAACAGCTCATAGATGGCGTACATGTTACACTGTTGCTATTCTCATATATTTTCACGTGCGCGGGTTCCGGCTTAAGTGGATAACTCTGTAGTAAACATTTCTTGTATTTTCGCATATGTACGTTGTGCACAGCGCTCGCCCGACCCTTATTTATAAACAGAAGATAAGCGGCCAGTGGTCCGCAACTAAACTAACTTATACGCCACCACAGACGCACAACTATAGACAGAATTCACAATTCTGTTACTGGTTGTTTTTCACGAATATCTCGGAAACTATGCGAATTCGGCTCTTATGTATATAGAGAAAAATTGCTCAAATTGTCGACTTCTACAACATAGCCAAAAATAATCAAAATCAAAGTCCAGTTAGTCCTTCTACAGATCTTTTTACAGAAAATTCAGTAGGATATTGATTATCCGGAATCAATTTTCGGATGGTTTACTTTAGCGAGTTTACATACTTCTGAATCACACTGGCACATCGACCCTACTACGTAGCCGAATCACTCATTCCAACCACAGTCATATAAGCTGGTTTGTCACATATCCGGATATGGAAAATCTTGTAGGGAAGGTAAGGTTTTTAATAACCGGCAAATGTTGTTCAATTTATCCACGGTAAGACGCTTTAATCAAGTAGATAGGATTCGTTGTGTAACGTGACCATATGTTTTCCACCTGAAACTATTATGTAAATCATCTATCGGCAAATCCATACATACAATCGTAACATATGTTGAGTGAGCGGGTTGCGGTTCGCGGTCTTGCTCCCTACCCCGCTGTTTCACAAAACTCCGTGAAAGAAGAAAAGAAGCCGGCATAAAATGTTACTTTTTTATTTAATGGGTGGAAGCTTTAGGCTTTGGACCAACTTTTAGAATTTGTAGCACCAAAAATCTACGTCTGAGAATATAAGTTGGAACAAAAATGGTATATCATAATCATAACTATGTTTTAATGTATCTTTATATCATAATTATATAATAATTTAGATGAAATTGTAGAAACATTAACTACCCTACAATTTCAATGATTTCTGAATATGTAACTCAACATTTTGGACAATTTTTTCTATATATATATAACTTGTTTTATTTTCAGGATATTCGCAAAGATGTGCCGCCACAACACAACGTATTTCTGTCTATCGATGTGAATCTGTGGCAGCGTATGCGTCGGTTTGGTTGCAGTTCGCAGGCCGTTTCTGTTTTATTTATAAAAAACGAAGACAGAGCAAGCTTAACGAAATGTCTGTTATAACTCAATTAAAACGGAATATTATCAATGCATTGAGTTTAGGTTTGGGTTAGATTCTTCAATCTGACCATTGTGAGCTGATCGACTTGCGTAAAATAATAACGATTATTTTATAATTAATTTATTATTCATGCAGGCGTTATCGGCCGTCGCGAGGCGGCCGGACTGAGAAACCGAACCCGAACATTGATGATATTCACTTTTAAGACATTTCTTGCAGCCTTACATATGCATTTGTGCACCAGGCCTTCAAGCCCGCACAACTTTCGTTTACAAACAGAAAATAAGTGGCCGGCAAACAATACAGCATACGCGGCCACATATGCACAACTATACGCAGAAATACACATGTAAGAAGTATCGGTGGTCCCTTTGTTGCGAATATCTCGGAAATTAAACGAGGCTGACGATTATGTGTATAAGAGAAAGGTGTTCAAAAATGCTGATTTCTATAACATATTTATAAATCATCGAAATCGGAGAGGACAGAATGGTTCTACAAGATCATCTATCATTTTCATCATTTCATACCTAATCATTCAATGTTTAACAAATGATGTCTAGCTGTTTCTCGGTCTTTCTCTCTCTCTCTCTTTAACATAGTTGTTGGTAAGTTGGATTCGACTTAACGTGTTCCTCTATGAGAGTTTCTAGACTTGTGTATACGATCGTGGTGTGGACTACAGTCATATTAACAGGTCTCGACAGTCATACACCAAAGTCCAAGGAAAACCAACCGGTAGTGAGTAATTATGAAAAATCAGCATATAAGACGACAAAGCTGGGTTCTTGCGGGACAAACAGAGAGAATAAAATATCTCTGTCTTTGTTTCAGACATTCATAGCATGTCATACATGCGCAGGACGAGAACCTTTTTGTATTTCATGTTAATTTTTCCCTACTAATCACAACCGAATCTTTTGATCATTTTACCTAAGCTTCAGTGTGAGCATCGAGATCTGTCATATGATCATGGTCGTGATTAGTTGCGAAAATTCAACATGGAAGACAAGAAGATTCCGTGCATGAGTGATATACTATGAATGTCTCAGACAGAAATAGAAACTTTGTACTTATCTCTGTCTGTCTCGTAAGAATCTTCTCGTGTTTATTTTCCAAAATTACGACTTAATTTTCGGATAATTTTCCTTAGACATTATCGAAATCTGTTTATACGATTATGGTTTTGGTATAGAAGCGCCCAGACTTGTTTACATAATCTCGATTAAGATATTTAATATTTCATATAAATTGAATGCTCTTCGCTGCTTGTTTTATTATGTATCTGTTATTTTATTCGCGTTATATGTATCTTATAATGTAAGATACTAAATGGTAAAATTATAATTTAAGATTTTTTATTTCTAATTTTCCAAAAAATGTAACTAGAGTCCTAATACTTATTGACGGAAATTTATATAAAAACTAATTTCTATTCATGTCAATTTGAATCAAAAGCTGAATTAAGATCAAAATTGGTGTTTGGTATCTCATTTTCTTTCCTCTTTTCCTAAAATTGATATAGAAGAATTTTTCTCCAATCGATAAATGATGTATCATTACTTAATTATCAAACTGAATCCTCTGTTGATTTGTACAAATAATAATTAGCGTTTCTCTCGTATATTGCAATATACAATATGTGTATTTAGAATCTATCTGACTTTTTTTTTCAATCATTGTCTGAACTTGGTAGTGGAAAAATAGGCTGGATTTTTGAAAATAAAAATACAACACTTCGGTTAAATATTACCTTGATTTAGAATGTTTCTATTACCATAACTTAGTTAAAGATTAACTTGTGTTCAATATACCGATGTTATTACAAAAAGATTTTCATTATAGCAACAATAATCTGCAGGAAGATTATTATAATTAGAAGCAACGAAGAATTAGTAACCATGAACATTGTTCGGGATTTTGGGCGATCCTCAGTTAATGACTTGGACAGCACATCAGCCTTTTTTTGGAAAAGTCCAAAGTTCGTACCTGTCAAGTTGTAAACCTTACGATGAGGACCTTATCATGAGGCTAAATAACAACCTAAGTGTTCGGTGGGTCCGTTCTAAAGTAAACATCTGATATTATTCAGCAACACCAGAGAAAATTGGAAGGAATAGATCCCCATCCCACAAAAACCACGTTGAGAAGGAAAACCCAGGATGGAGAGCTAGTATATCAAGACCAGGTTAGGTTTCTTCTAGGAGTCTTCAAACAGTCTTCACCACACGGTCATACTTTTATACTTATACTAAACAGTGCAAATAAATCAACTAAACGTTAATAGCTTTCACGGTTCGCGATATCAACCGATCAGTTGCAACCTAATTGTTGACCGACCAGTCGAAACATTACGATCTTCCTTGTATAAGCGTAGGCTCTGTCCTAATCAGATCTTGTACATTGACAAGTTCGATAGTCAGTCCGTGTACGTCAGACGCACGGATACTTAGAAAAGGATTGTGCTGTGGAAGCAGAAAAAGACAGTAAATGTGATTAATGGCTGTGATAATGCGACGTAGAAAAAGGAAGATTCATAAGTCCAGCACTTGAGAGGGCTGCACAGTATGTACGCACAGTGGGGACGTGTTTTCGCCTCCGCGTCGACGGAGTAACATTAATGCAATAACAAAACTTTTTTATTTTAAATCTTTTGTTGACATATTGATGAGATCTTCTCTATTAAAATAAGATCAAACACAACATTATTATAAAATTAGGCAGTGCGACAATATTTATATACTTTTATATAAAATTTATTATAGAATTTTATAATAATATCGTGTTTGGTCTCATTTTACTCTTGAAAATCTTATCAACGTATTAATGGGATTTTTTATTAACAAAAGATTTAAAATAAAAAAGTTTCGTCGTTGTATCACTGTTGTGTCGCCGATACAAAGGCGAAAGCAACACCACTACGCAACCCCGGAGTCAAGTCAATGACTATTTTCGCATAAAACGATCGCTACCAATGGTGGATAATCCCTTTTCCTACTTTGCCTTTTTATACGCGTTATACCTATTTGCATTATCATACGACTGATTTGCTCCTTCGATCTTGCACTAATCCTTTTCTATGTCGTTGTATGCCTGACTTATATGAAAGCTGTCGTATTGTCGTATGATTGAATGTTTATCGATCAGTCGGTCTTGTCGCTGTAGTGCTGCGCGACATCCAGCTACGACCTAGGATAAGACACAGCTTAAGAGGGAGAAACGATACTTAACGTTGAATTTCAAAATTATGTTATTTTGTATCCGGATTTCGAGAAAGAAGGAAGGTATCTCAATTCGAGGAGTTTTGTTTTTAATGTATGTTCGCCGATTTCTCCGAAATAGTTCGACCAATCAGGATGTTCTTCCATTGGTCCCATTAAAGAATTTTTCACATTTATTTATCGTCAAGTAATGTTTACTACAAAAATCTAATTTTTAAGTATGTTTGTCGATTGCTCTGTACTAGAATAATCTATCGGGGTAAAATCTTCTATATCTTGTAGGGATACATCACCGACTTTCAATTTCTTCATTTTTAACTATTGTTATTGCAAATGACCTATTATTATTCATCGATTTCATTTCATTGTGTCGTCCATTTCTTTTCATAGGCGTATCTCTCAAAGTTGACTCGACCCGTGTCTTTTATTATCTCCTCGTTTTAAGCATACTTGGCCGTTTCTTTACATATTGGTTTTAGCAGGTAGACTTCAGCTGTTTCTTTGTGAGAGAAGTTCTCATAATCTTTGCACTTCTCAAGCGCTCTTTCGTCATGCAGTTTATTGAGAATTTTGTTCGATGCTCAATCAGATATGCCTTGGCGGTCTAACTTCTCACGCGACTAACAGTATCGTAGATTTGGCTCCTTGCAAAATTCTTTTTCCCAAGATAAATTACGGCCCTATTCTGTAATTACGGTTTTATATTAAATTAAAGGCTCCTTGTAATTACGGTTACTATCCAGCTTAGGACAAACGGTAACATTCTTTGTTCAATGTCTCCATCACTTTTTGTCATCTGAAATGTTGCTACTATCGGAGATATCGGAATGTAGTCATCGGAATTTTGAGTATTGAATGCGACAATCCTCCGCAATTACTTTTTCTTCGTGTACTGCATTGAAAGCAGCAGCCTGGGCAAACGCTGCTTCAATAATTCATTCCGTACGAACGAATCGTTCGACGGTAGCGTTCCTCAATCAATATAGACTTTAATTCGTGTTTCCATCGCAGGAAACATTGATCTGCGGATTCGTTTTCGGGCATTAATCTACTTTCGCTGCGCGTTGGTATGTAACACACTAGAGTTTTATTCTAGTTCACTAGTTCACATGATTTTGCAAATGCGAGATACACATGTATGTAATTTTTCTCTACCCGTCAAATTATGAACAAGATTTTCATAATAGCTCAAAGAGTGCCTCAGCATTATTTTCATGTCGTTTCCATCGCAAGTGTGTGATATACATATACGAAAGGTGTCTGACTTTAATCTATAAATGCGAATTACTGGTAAGCTATCGAGGGGGATATTACTATTAGATCCAATTACTCTCTCTATAGATGAAAACGTAGAAATCATATAGAGATGACACGTTTTCTTAAATGGGATCATTTAATTTTTAATACACTAGATCCGTCTTGATATATTGTCTATAAAAAATTGTTATCCTTATCTATTTCAAAGAATTATTAATTTAGTAGATATTTCAACTTTTATTTTATAAAATCTATCGTATGAAATACAGGGGAATACGTAAGGCACGACTTTTGTATTTATTTTTCTTGTCTTCAATTACTTCACAATAATAGTAATTTAAACCATCGATAAATCTAATTATACAAATAAAACAAATACTTATGTATATATATTTCTCAAAGTTGAAACACAAGGACGAATAACTAAACTAAGGGATCAATAGCAATTTAATTATTTTTCATATACCAAGTGTCTGCGTATTAGAGTAACTGAAAAGGAAACGATCCCTTGTGTAAAAGATAGTCGAAAATATAGCACAACATTTTTTCATACTTAGGTGTGTTTTTGAGAAAATCCAGTATGGATTCAATTGGCCGCAGTAGCTCAATTTACTCTACTACTCTACCACTCTAACTACTAGCTATCGTTACTTGTACTCATGTTTATAAACAATATCAATCAAGATCAGGTACAATTGTCGATAACGTTATCACCTTCAATGATTTATTTATCTGAATTGTTTACGAATTTAACAAAAACGCGAATATTTAAAGTAATTTTAAAGTAAAATTTAACGGATTTAAACAATTACAAAATCTAATCTTAATTTCAGAAATTAGTATATTTAAATTGTTGTTATGGTTTTCAAATCATATTGTATTTCAATACATTACTACATTTTACTCTTCCGCATTTAAAAAATAATGAGATCAATACGTATAAGAAAAATATATTTTTTCTTATTAAAATAACGATCATAAATAAAATATGCCTAAAGGATTTTTCATACGTAATTCCATTAAGGAGTACGATAAAAAATTTCGAATCAGGTGTACAATATGTCGACATAAACCTCCTATAAGTTAGAAATCTTTTCAGATATTACTTCAAATATCTGATCATATCGTTGCAACTATTTATTGATGTAAGAGTGGAACAAATATACTTTTTCGTATTTTTTTATATTGCTTTATCACTACTTTACCCGTGAGAAACCGTGTGAACATATATACGCTACTTATAGTGATGTATTTTTGGAAATTTGCATTATTTTTAGTCAAGTAGACGAATAAAGTTTTCTTTTTACTGCGTGCATTTATATTTTTCATATAGCTTTCAGTTTGATTTCTTTGGTATATGCTTTCACCGGAACTTCTGATATCAATAAAAATTCAAAAGTAGTTTATTAATTTTATAATAATTTGTGCTGCTCGTAATTTTGAAAAAGCGTCAGTATAATCCTAGAAGGTACTCTTGATCTGAAGATTAATTGATTCACTGGCCTTTTCAAAACTTCATTGTTCGAAATTTCATTCTGTTCTTATCAGAGAATTCTAAAATTAATTATTTTGATCAGCGTATAATCTTTAATAAATTCAAAAATTTGATGAGAAAACAGCGAAATCGTCTCGTTTTTTTCATTCATCACTCGAAGGAGTCTATAAGATTCGGGAAGACAATTTTGATTTTACAAGCGTCGATTGCGACAGTAAGATAAAAGCAGTTCATTTGGTGGGAACGTTCATAAAATTAGAAATTCGTGGGCGTCGGTATTAAGATACGCCTAATTATAATTGACCGAGGGGTATATTAAAAATTTAATGCTGTAGGGATTTTCTAGAACAATTTATCACGTTTTATGCCAATTTTCATTTCAAATTATTTGAAAATTATACGCCAGAAATTGAGTGGCGTTAATAATCATTAATGTAACTTCAGACAAACTGGCTTGCTTACATGCAACAGACGTACTACAAAGATTCAAACAAGAGATACATACCAATATTACACGGACGTGTTAGGAAAGATTATCAGAAAGATAAATTATTTGCTGTCTGTTTTGTTTTCACCTTATTTAATTGCAAAACGATTTTAGGAAACTAAACAATATCGTTGTTGCACATATGAATGTATGTAAGTATTTTGTCTTGTTACATGTTTAACATATGAAACACTTAACGAAATGTTTAATAGCGATTTGATTTTTCTAAATTAAACCGTATTGATTTCTTTTAGGGGTATCTAATATTATACGTAATTAAAAACTTATTAATATCTTTAAGAATTATATCATTATTATCTTAAAAATATACAAAATCCATAGGTACATTCAATATTTTAGTAAAACGTTTCATCATTTGTAATAAAATAACACATAACTTTTCCTTCTCTATATCACCCGCATCTTAGCGATTGCTACTTTAATCAATTATAATACTCGTATTATTAGATTTTTTATTATGTTTATTGTTTTTTAGTTCTAAGTGCGTGAAAAAGTCCATAGAGGGATGAGCTTTCCATTTAATTTATTCCAAATCTTTTCAATCAGTTTTACGTCAATATTTTATAATATAGATAAGTGTGATTTTAATTTACTTACTTACTTTACTTTAATTTACTTTGTATTGATTTTGGTATTCTGGTGGATCATTATCTTGAATAATAATTTATTAGTAATAAAAATCTAAATATCTTATATATATATACAGATTGCTAAGGAATATCTAATATCTATGTATGGTGGTGTATATGTATATGCAAACAGAGTGTTCTTACTTGAATTTAGATAGAAAAATAGATTGTATATTATTATATTTTACGTATATATTGAGTTTCTTTAAAGTAGTTTCAGTGCATGACATAAGAATCATTTAATTAATAAGTCACGAACAAATGAATAATCACGATTATCGCTTTATACTTCGATCTGTAACAAATCTTAATGAAATATGTAATGCTATGCGTCTGTATATCCTTTATCTTTATAAAAACTTTATCTTTATACTCCATATGTCTTTTAGTGGTTATAAAGATCAAAGAAATATTTATTCCTGCTAACATTTCATGTGAACAGATAAGCTTCAATATTTAACACATATAATCAACAAGTAATTACAAACATGCATATCAAAAAATACAGGATACGTAAATAGTTAAAGTTACATTAGCCAATTCGCCATTCAACAGTATCATACAAAATATTTTCGTAAAATCTCAAATCTACTACATTTTAAACATGCAATAAATTATGCTCTGTTCTCATTAAATAATCTGGATTCCAAATCTTTGTGAATGAAATTGAAAAATATTTCTAAGAAATTAATGTCATGTACAGTAACTAAGTAAGAGAACCGCTTTCAAAAAATGACTTTACGTTCTCCTAGATTCAGGTAACGAATAAAAAATTCAATAATATTACAGGATATTTTGACATAGAAACAATTATTTTGATATGAAAACTACGTGAAAAAATTTCGTTTAGAAATATTATAAATCCTATCTTAAGTTTATTGCAAAATTGCCTTCTAAATCACAGGAAAATTTCATATTCTGTGGTGATGTAATTATAACTTTGTAGCAATAATTACAATGCTAATACATACAAACGTATTTGTTAGACATCATATTTATTTTTTAATATACAATTTGTAATAATATAAAGCAAATCTGTTAGTCTCACACGTTTCGTTTGCAACTTTACCTGGTGTTGCGGAAGAAGCTTTAAACGTGGGAGCGAACATAACGTTCTCTGAAAATATCAATAAGTACTTTAAGGATCCAAACTCATAATTTTACTTGCTGTTTACTAAAAATACATAAGGTAATTCGCAATAATTTATCTGGAAAATTCTGAACCATAAAAGAATTTCATTTATACAAAAATTGTCGAAACTCTTTGATTATAGATAATGACAAAATGAACGAAATCTATAAAATTTTAGACTGTTTTGCGTATAATAAATTGAACACAAGGCTGCCCTTGCATATGGCGGATTGGCGTTTGCGTTTCTCAAATTATACGTACTTAAATATTTGACTGCAGATGTTTATGTACATTCACATTTTTAAAAATATAATTAAGAAAATAGAACCTCGGTCGAAAATTGTGTTATCCAAGAAAGTACTATACCTTGGATATTTTATATTTTTTTTATCTTTGCATCTTCATCATTGCATTTTCAAATTTCCTGTAAATGCATAAAAATCCGCAGTCTACTAATTATCAGCGTCCTATAGAACTTATAATATATTTTCTAATAACGTAATATTTACAAAATAAGTACTCAAGTGACTGTCGCATTGTATGATGTATTATTTTATTTAATTATTAAAAAAAATATATTTTCGTATTGTTTATGCTTTTAATTTAATACTACGCTTTGTTTAATCACTTGAACATTTTGAGGTATTTGCTATTTTCCTGATCATTTATTTATCTTAATATCTGATTTTATGAATGAGGAACTCTTTAGACGTATCTGCTTTCTAACATGTATGATCATCAATCACTTTGTCTATTTCAAATACACTATTTAAAGGTGATATCCGCCGCATTGACAGACAATGTAACCCGGGAAGTATGACATTACTTCTCTTGAAGGCACAGCGTGAGTTTCCGAACAAAAAACACAGAAACTTTCCTCGAGCAAACTCTAAAAATAATAGATACATATACTTACTTTCTCCTCCCTTCCGGTCATGGGCTTTAAAAAATTAATTTCCTTTCTAATCGTACGCATACGTAATCACATAATGTATGAGTAAATACTCAGAGAATATAGGGACAGCGCTTAAATAACATTGACCTTAATCTTTATATTCACAATTAAACAAATATCTTAAACATGTAAGTTTTGGGTTGTATCATTCATAAACACACTGGTATATTTAGATAAAAATTTACTGCTCATAAGATATTTACTCCTCATAATTCGTAATTCATAATTTAGTCCATAATTCATACTTAAATTCTATTAAATTAATATATCATATAATAGAAAGTATTTGTGTTGAAATAATCTCATTATGGATTATAGATTTTAAATATTTTATACAACTGAAAAATATTTTCTTCATTCATCGATATGGATGTATGAATATAGTTCTCTCGTTTTGTTGGATAATACATGTATAGAATAGATCCACTCTTATAATGGAAGCAGTCACTATTTTGTTACCTTAAATCGTGATAAGGAACGTACTAAAGAGATCTTAAATTGCCTCTTTATAAGAACGATGCGGATCATTAATATAGAAGCAAGCTTAATGAGCTTCGAAGCAAAAATGAAAGGAAAAAAGATAACAGGACGTACAAAGATGGAAAAGTTCACATGTAGAACATAAAGTATTCCTCAAAGTACGATATCTATCCAATGGCTTTTTACATTTTAGAGTTTTCTTAATATCGAGTTATTAATTGAACATAATTAAAAAATTAACTATCATGACACTATAAAAGAAACTTTTAAACTTTTTATTACCTTATTGCCTAATGTGATTAAGAAGTGAAATTTATCGTAAACTTTTATTCTTAACTATTTTGCCATTTCACTAGGTGTATCTATGTCCTCTTGATTTAGGAACTACGTAAAATACTGAAACAGTATTAATATTCATATATCTAATATTAAATAGTATGTTTTAATTTATCTGAAAGAAAAAATAGCAAAGAATTCTCTTTTTTCTGAAAAATATTTAGTCCTTTTTATAAATATGAAATATCTCTGAAGTAAAGCTTATCGTAAATTTCCATATTTATACGTCACAGATTGAAGAAAATGAATATGCTAGAGAAATATTAGATAACTACTTAATTGCTGAAATTTTACGCTATATAGATATTTACTTTATCAATATACTCTAAAAGTAATAATATCTACAAGAATTTAAGTTAATATTGAATACAAGATCATTGAAAGTAAAAGAAAACAGTACAACGAGTAAACATTGTTATACATATAGTTGCATAATATTAATTAAAAGCTTTTTAAAATAATATTTTTGGAATATGAAATAAACAAATTCATCTAACCAGAAATTTCTGCAGAGCACTGTATTCAAATCGAATAAATAGAATCAATTGATTGGTAAAATGTAAAGGCTCAATCATCGTCGTCCAAATTGAATTTCGCGACCGGAAGGAACCTCACGAGCGGAAGACGCCAGTCCCTGACAAACGAAAATAGCACGCGTCTTCTGCCATGAACACGCGTATATTGCAATTTCGTGCAATCTACGGAGCGGTAATGTGACACCTTTATGTAATCGAGGTCCGCCAACCAACAAGCTCTACTGCACATTTTCCTCTATGCGTTTGCTAAACACTATCAGGTATTACGAATTTCTCAGTTTTAACGCACAATTCTCGATCTTCTTAATAAATTCAATGTGTCAGTTAAGAGTTCATATTCATGAAATGTATTATATAACAAATATAATATATGTATGTAACATGTAAATGCTTGAGGTTTCTTACAAATCCTTATTCGATAAAGTAATGAGAATTGAGTTTGTCTCAAATAGGACTTTGCGCTTTATAAAGTTTAAAATTTAACCGGTGCTTCGAATGGGAATGACGATTAGCGCCACAAGTTAACGTTAGTAAGTAATAAAGAAATACGTTTCGACTGTCATTTTCTTTTCTTGATTTAATCATTTAATGTTTGAAGAATCAGTTATACTGGAGCTTCTTTTATTACGGAATTATTTCTACTCCGGACATCGAATTTATACAGGATGTCTCAGTATTAATTGTACGACCTAGAAGAGGTGATTATACATGAGAAAATAAGTCGAAAATATGGAATAAATTTTTTTTCATTTGAGGCTTGTTTTCGAGAAAATCGACTTTGAATTTCCTCCGAATATGCATACGTTTGACTATATCGGATTAAAATTTAAACGGATTACGCTACAAATCATATGCCATAGATTTATGAGCATTAATAAAGCATGTAATTCTTAAGATTCACTTTATTAATGCAAAAATTGTTGAAAATGCTGGCCACTGTACTGCATACACAGATGTGCCTTCCGAATTACATTTTCGTGCACGCTTTCTAACGTATTTTTCGTTTTCAGTTCTTCGAACGCCAAAATGATCCTCACTTTTAATTATGAAGGACTCGTGTTGTCTTCGAATTAAACTTTTCATTTAGTAAGTAGATCCCATAGATAAAAATGAAGGGATGATAAGTCCGGTGATCACGGAGGCCAAGTTACCATACCAAATTTAATTCGGGGAGCACGCCTGTGTACCCAGTACGGTGGTCAGCGTTTTCAACAATTTTTGCATTAATAAAGTAAACCTTAAGAATTGCATGCCTTGTTATTACTCATAAACCTGGGGCATATGGTTTGCATCGTGATCTGTTTAATCACGATATAGTCAAGCGCATGCGTATTCGGAAAAAATTCACAGTCGATTTTCTCGAAAACAAAATCTCAAATGAAAAAAATTTATTCCATATTTTCGGATTGTTTATGTACAATCACTTCGTTCAGGTTGTACCGTCAATACTGGCACACTCTATACATATTAAATAAAATATTTATATGAAATTAAATATTCATGTATTACGTATGTATACAAATTCCCTATATAAAGAATCTAAACTATAAATGAATGTATATAATCATATTTAAACTTCAATATTTGATTAAAACATTATTTAAATCTTTAATCAAAGTCTTAATGTTTAAGCCGATGTTTATACTACAATATTTAATATCCAAAAAAGAAATATATAAAAACATAAGCAAATAAATAGAATTGATGTAGATAACATGTACATAAATACATTGTACATATTTACAAGTACGTATTTATTCGTCATTATATCTACAAGTATTTTCAATTATAATTTCCAATACAATTCCGAAACATTAAATGATTTCCCCCACAATACTACTATAACTTGCTGAAAACCTACTTGTATTTGTACAAATTTAAAAATCACCTTAATCTTCATCCAAAATACAAAATGAATAATAGGAAGAATTAAAAGAAAAAGAAAGAAATTATTTTACTAATACTTGTTTTTCGCTTATAACTTTCATTAGAATTTTCAATCAATAAACCAACTTTTTTACGAAATTATCGAATATTATTGAAAGTGTGTCTCTACAAATAGAATTAAATTAACAAATACTTTAATTTTCACTGAAAACAAAATATTCACAGATTTGACGAATCATTTGTCTAGCAACGAACAATAAAATGGACTACAAAAAAAAAAAAGAAAAATTATGCAGAACTGTTGGAAGCACGTGTGTCTACGCGGCATAGTCACTTTAAAAGATAAAGACGGAAATCCGTATAGAGCGCTGGAACGGAAACATCGAATGGTCGTTCGAACTTTAAAGCATCCCCCATTTTAAAGCGGCGTTCACAGGACAACCTGTTGAACGAGTCCTTCAGACGACACGACGTTGTGACAAAAAGTTCTACCATCACACACACCATATTTTTAAGCAATTGATCTCAAAATTTTTCTAATAACCTAGACACTCACTTTTTTCCAACATTGTATGCGCTTCGTTCTTCCGGTTAATCGGCGGAAATTCGCACCAGATAACGCGATTACGAACGAACTTCGAAGAATAACCGCGGACTGCGAAGCGTCACGATGCCTGATGGCAACGCCGCGCCGCGCCGCTGTCGCGCTACCACCATCATCACTGCGCTCTTCGACTTGTTCGACTACGCAGAAGCCGGCAATTCAAAATAGTAGCGTGACGTAGCTCCTCGTAACGCACGAAAATTCGTATCGAACCACGATCCTTGGTCTCGGGTCAAACATAAATGTTACACCGCGTATAGCGGCTCGCAAAAGTATTTGAATCCTAGCAATTCAAAAATTTTGTCTATTTATGTTGTGTGCGTTACATGAAGAACACTTTGTAACAATTTCATCAGTGCTGTAATAAGTAAAATTTAAAACTAACATGAAAATGTATATAAAAGTTACAAGATATTCGTTGCAAATTTATGTTTAGTAAAAAATTGGTATAAAGCGTAAACTGCCATTTTGAGCATACAGTAACTGTTGAACATCACCCATCGAATATCTAGTCTTATTAATATAATAAATGTTTCAATAATTCTATGATTTTTGCGAAATACATACATGCTTACACTAAATATCTTGTAACTTTTATATACATTTTCAGATTTATTTCAAACTTTACAATATACCTATGATAGTGGAGCCTCGTTCGTCTATAGGGTATAAAAATATAATAAATAATGATATACTCACAGGTTAATGAGAATGCAAAATGTTTCGTAGAACACACATAATATATTCGTCAAAAGGTCTCTATACGTATTCGAATACTTTCTTGAGCAATTGTATATATTCTTTTTTCCCTCTTTATTTACCTTCGACACGGTATCTACGGACGTTGTGTAGAACTTTGCTTTTCTTAACTTCGGTTTAACGTGAGTATGGAGTAACGCGGAGAATAAATGGAGCTGAACCGTATGCCAAACATCAAATTAATGATTACTTTTTAGATAAAGTTTTGTATTTTGTATAGGTTTGATGTAATAAAAATTGACGAATGCTTTTTAAATAAAATGTTGTGTTCTACGTTTGTTTCTTGTAATGGAAACATATAATATAAATATAATATAAAGCGAGGCACTTTATAAGTAAACTATAGGAAGAAAGTACAATCGAATCTCAATTATCAGAACCCTGATTAATGGAACGATTAATTACTCCCATATCGATTATGGGGAAATTAGGAAATTAAAATGTTTTTTTTTTCTGTCTAATACTACTATTTATAAAATAGTGTAAAATATGATCTTTCGTCAGAGGAAAACGAGTTATTCGATTAATAAACTTCATCTTTCATTTTTCAAAATTCATAAATTAATATAACATAATTAATTCGAATAATTGAGATTCCGCTTTAACTTAATCTAATGTCATCTATACTGCAAAGTAGAGAACACTGTAACTATTTACAAGAATAAATATAAATCTGATTTTGTTATTAAAAAAGAAATGTCGTAATGATTCTTGATATTGCAAACTAATTTTTACTAATTTTTGTTCATATTATTTTGTATCAAATTGCGGAAAATGTCCAAAACATCGTGGCAATTCGAATACTAGGAACATTTACTTTTAGTGATTTTACGATGTATAACATATTTTTTATGTTTCAATTGGAAGCATAATACCCTTGAATCATAAAAAGGAATTAGTATCGTTTCTGTATGAATGATAAATTGTTGTGGTAGATGATAATTCCATTTGATTGTATTATCGTCCAATTTATTCGATGATGTTCTGAAATTGTATTAATATTATTCAGTTTAGATCTACGTTACCAGTTTAAAACTGAGTGAGAAATTTATAGTGTAGCATTGAATTATAAAAAAATTTGCAATTATATTAAATTCTTTATCTTGGATACTTTTTGGTTTTGCTTTACTACCAATTCCTCCTAATTGGTAAATAATACCAATAAGTATGCTGCGATCGTTTATGTATCTGTGAGACGTTTAAATGCACGAAAATACACAAAACGTATAGTATATATAAGAATATACAAAATATCTAAAATAAAATATTCGTTGTAACACTTAAAATGTAATAATTTATATTTAATATAATTTCATATTTTTTGTGTTCGTAAAATAATGAATCTGCATAAACATCTATAGTTTGCTGATAACAAATAACATAATCTTTTATTTATTGTACGTGCTCGTACTAAATAGTGTAGATCACTGTTGGCCTACATAGCACGGAATGCGTTAATTATATCTTTGAGTACAGTTTCACAAAAAACGTTGAACTCTAGTCAATTACACGGATGTAAATTAAAGTAACATTCGTAAAAATGTTACATTTCCCAGGTTGATTTTGTTAGCCTCGTATTGATTTATTGGTTTTATTAACTTTTTTACTATTTTATTTACTTTTATAATTATTTGTAAAGTTTCTCATTATTTTTTTATTTAAACGTTCAACTGTTTCTGGTGGTTACTTTGTGTAGATTACATAAAAACTATAGTATTTTCGCAAAATTGTACTGATTTTGTTATATCACTGATTACCTTATATCATATATTCGATATTATGCGATACTTGAAACAATACTTAATTTCCGTTTCTCATATTATTGTAAAAACTAGTAAATAGGTGTTATTCGTTACTGGAACAGATAGATGTTTCAGAAATTCAAATGAAAGAGCAAAAGAAATCCATTATGGAGAACCAAGTTCCTTTAACTTTGGTGAGAGAATGTATAATTGAACGGAAATAATAGTTAATTAGAAGATATACAAATTATAATAATTACAAGATGTCAGATTATGTATTTCGTTGAATTTTTAAATAAGTTGTATTCATACCTAAAATCAAAAACTAAAATACATACTTACAAAATAAATAGGTATTGTAATTTACTACCTATGTTATCTTCCCATAATATATTTTTACATATTTTTCATTAATTTTTCAGTAAAACGCATGCTGTAATTAACTAAGCAAAATAATGAGACGCACCTTTCCCAAACAGAAATCCCTTGCCGAATTTCAAAGCATTGTCAATCTCGTGCAGAAGATCGTTCTCATTATCACTTTCCTTTGTGTCAAAATCATAACCATATCCTTAAAAAAAAACATGCCAAAGCGGCCCAAAAAATAAAATAAGTAAAAAATAAAACATATTACTACAATTTAATAACGTAAAGTGCCATTCATTGATTTTTGAGAGCATTAGAAATTGTTCATGGAATATTTATTCTTCTCCTTCCCGGCCTAGAAAAGTTAAAAGTGATCTCATAGTTACTAGACTCGAATAGTTCTTTATTTTTAACAGTGATCTACTAAGATTAACTTCCAGAAAGTCTGAATCTGCATTTTCTGTGTCGCGATAAAACATTAAAACCAATAGTGCTTTATCCTGAAATTTTAACTTTTAATTAATTTATGTTTGATATTGCGTACATATAACATTATACTTTAACGAGTTATCAATTAATGAAGCAATAGATGTATTTGCTTTCCATAAGACAGTGAAATCTTAGTGTATTATATTTTATCTAAAAAAAAAAAAAAACAGTATATTTTGTACTATTAATAATCGAATTAGTGAAGAAAAAATATTATACACAGTTTAAAAAATTACACGTGTATTCAATCCTGAAGTGATTAAATAAGAGATAAAATTCTGAACATTTTATGATATTTATAAATGTCATATTAATATGTTTTATATACCGATATTTATTATAAATATTCCACTATTATTACTATGTTAATGAATCAATAGAAGCCATGCTATATAATTATAAAGCGAAAGAGGAAGACAGATAGTTATTTCAAACGATTAAAAGTGAAATAAATAAATATGTTGCGGTAAAACATGAAAGATGAACCTAAATATTCATGACCTGAAGCTTCGTATGTACATACGGTCGGTCACGTTAATATTCGGACACTTGAGCATTTTAGGGGCAAGTTAAAAGGATTAATTTACTAGGCGGCGGGTAAAAAACATTCTGTGGATTTATATCAATTATGTATATTATAGCTTAAAATTTGATCGAAATCGGTCAAAGTTGCTATGAGCTACAAACGGTTGAAAATGGCGATAATTGCAGTTTTTCGCGACTTCCGAGTACTAAACACCGAATGAAAATAATAAACCTATAGATTCTTACGTCCTTCGATACCTGTTATTTGTTTCTGCATCAACCGATTTCGACGAACCATATATGTAACTGATATGAATCTACAAAGCGTATTGTTCAAATTTTCATTAGCGGCTCAGATAAAAACGTTGTAAAAAATAATCTTAACTATTCTCGAGAAACTCAAGTCATTTAGCCTAGTTTTAAAAAAGATTCCCTGTTTTAAAGAGTGTCCCAATACTAAGCTGACCGATTCTACATCTAAATGCTATATTTATGAAAAAGTACATTATCCTTTTCTTTATTCTTATTTCTTTTTCGAATCTTCTATCTTCTATTTTCAAATATAATTGTGCAAAACGATAAAAACAAGAAAAATTGTGTCAAGAAGAAAGTTTAAAATAATCCTTTTCCGTACCTGACCTCTTTCAAACTATTCGTTTAAATTACAGTTTATTTTAAAAATTTGTACATAATTTACGGACAAGCTGCATATTTTAATAATTCCAGTTTCAGTCTACAATAATGGTATCTAAATTGAAATCATAAAAAGCCAGTGTGTACAACAAAGTATTATATGAAGTACTGCTAATATTGATAATAAGAATTCTAAAGTACAGTTGCGAAAACAAATTTTAAACTTGTCATTAAGAAACTTCGCCTCATACATCTATGCATATGCAAACGAATTAAGTCATTTCATTCATAACAAACACATATAAATGCACTTGATTCTTATAGTCCCGGGCAAATAAGTTAAAATAAATTGCTATATAAATAATGGTTGCGGACGAAACGTGAAATTTAGATAAATTGCTTACTTTCTTACTTTGGCCAACAAAGCTCGAACCGATCTAGTTTTTTTGAGGATATTTGAGACGCAATAGACAACAGACACACCATGAAATTAAATCTACAGCGATTCTCGAATTTTCATAATACAATCTCTTTTTTTAAATTACAAGTTATTAATTGTTAATTAACTAATAAAATTAATTACAAGCACGGATCGGTTCAGAGAATTTGGTAAGTCACGTTGTGCTCTTTCACACCGAATTTAGCAGGTGATAATCGATATAGTTTCATATGCTGCAAGTATCAAAGATATTTGGCTCGGTTTTAATCTTTCTTTTATTTCAGCGATAAACAAGATTTCTAATGTTTTAAATAAATCTCTATAAAGTTCTACTTTTTTAGCTATATTTACAGAAAAATAAATTTGTATTGTACAACTGCAATCAAACAATTATTTACTACAACGAGGAGAAGAAGCATGACGTTTTGAATCAGAAAGCGTATTTTTTCTTTTCTTTGAGATAATTCTATCAATTTTAGCCATTTATTATAAAAAATATAATAATTTGTAATAGAAATTTTATGTATTTATGGAGAATTTAAAAGTATACAAATATATAGAACGCATACAAATAATATAAAAAAATACCAATAAAATATCCAATGTAAAATGTTATAATGTTTTGTTCGAAGAAATTTTTATTTAAGGAACATTTCTTTGTTTGCATTGATAAGAATATGAAATTGTATATTTAATGTTACAATTACAATTAGAGATTTATTTCACTGTTTTATTACAACTTGCCTTTGCTTGCAATACAGCCAGTAACATTCATAAATTTTCACAATCTTAAACATTAACCACGATCAGATAACTAATCTGTTCCACATATCGACTTCTTCCTTTCTTTTCTTTTCTTTTACGTAGAGGAAACCTTCATAGGCAACCCGTGTCCTCGGCAGGAGGATTTCACATATCGATCTAGGAAATATTTATTTTGAACATCTATTTCGGTGCTTGTCTATATAAAACGTGGAATTCGACGTTGGTACGGCAACATAGCGAGTTGAAAAGGGCGAAGGTCTTGAAAAGTTTCGGAGACTACTCGGTGAGTATAACAGTCAGTGTCGCAATTTGACGGAAATAACTAAAATCGAGATTGTGGTTCCGGCGCGTCGTGCCGTAAAGCTGGACGCGTCCGAAGAAACGTTCCGCGAGCTCTGGCCTATTTTCTGGTTGAAGACTATATTTAGATTCTCATTCTCGAATGAATCATAAACGCGTTACAACTGATCGATCAGTCACAACTGGTTCCCTTGATTCGACATGGAGAAGAAATAAATTGTGGGTAGTAAATATATATCACGACGGCCAGAGAATATTTTTTTCTCTCTTCTTGCATAATATCAGGTCATTTTGAAAGTATTCGGAGTTTTTACTACATCTGACTTTAATAGTAGAAAGCAATAACAATGATCGGTACCAGACTTGTATACAACCATCACTCAATTTACGTGGCACTATTCTTACGCGGTAAATTATAACACAATTTACGCGGTAGTTTTTATGCGCGACCTTAATTTACGCGGCCAGAAAATATATTTTACTGGAAGTTTTAAAAGTAACAAATGTATATAGTAGCTTATTCGACGACGTTGAAAGTCGGTGCTGTATAAGATAAGGATTAAACTTGATTACGTTGTGTTAGCGATCATATATGTACACATCTTTTCTTTTGTGTTGACAGATTTTCATTCGCGTAAAATGAATTCACATGGAACAGATACCCTGCATAAATTGAGGGATAGCTTTAATCCTAATTCATTGTGTATGATATATTAGGTTGTCCGAGAAGTTTGTTTCGTTCCATAAGGTGATAATAGATGAACAACAATTTCTGTTATTTTATTGAATTAGACATGATCCATTTCGTTCTATCTCTATTATTATGTTCGTGCATAATTCAATAAACTAATATAAAAAAAAAAATACTATTTCCTTATAAAACAAAAGAAACTTCTCGGGCAACCTAATATTTAGGTATACAATAGAAGATTGATAGTCTTAGTGTTAATGCAACATACATATTTAAAATATTGTAGAAGTATGATTGCACATATTGTACAGAGTGACTATGTGATTCTATAGAAATTCTACATGAGATTCTACATATCGAAAATATGAAATAAAATACTTCATACGAGGCTTTGCCTTAAAAAAATTGACATTAAATATTTGTCTCATCAGTGTGTGTGTGTGTGTGTGGACTAATGGCTTGACTTGCGTTTATGGTATTAAAAAACACACGATCAAGCAAGAACATTTTATAACATTTCACAACGTTTAACATTCATGAACTATGCGAGAAAATTATACAACAAATAAATTATGCAAAATACAATACCTTTCATAGAAAATGCAAAGAGCAATGTGTGGAAACATTTTCAACAATTCCTAAAGCAATAAAATTTATCGCGCATGAACATCCAGTTTCATGTTCTGTATGATCTAGTATAACAAATAAAAGCATAGCTACTAATATTAGATTACAGAAATTCACTAACACTTACATGTGATGGAGTCAGATTTCTCAAAAACAAAGCTTCGTATGAAAAAATTTTATTCTACGTTGCTGACTTATTTTTTAATGTAGAATCACATCATAAATCAAGGCACCATGTATTCTATTATATTTGTCGTGACTCACTTCTATCGTTTCAAATGGGGACTAATTCATTTTATTTTGTTTAAAGACCAAATATAAAGATGGAAAAATATAGCAAACGCAATAATATAATAATTTCATCAACTAGTTATTCATGTTCGACCTTGTCCCTAATTTTCTTCTGATCTATATCTGACCTTTTTCTTTTTCTGCTCACTCGACAATTTTTGTATGCAGAACTAATATTTTTGTAATATGTTGGCAAAAAAGGTGGATCAAATATAATGAAAATTAGATTAAAAAAACAATTAATTGTCAACAGAATTATATATTTTTCTAAAATAAACAAATAAAATATTGCATTAACATGCAGCAACTCCCTCGGCTTTCTCGCAAACGGTCGCTCCAACCTATTCTAATAAATAGGATTTCCAACATGATCTTTCCTATCGATGTCTAAGACACCTTTCCTTGTCCTAAGGCCACTGGTTTGCTAGGTAGCTTAATAAAGCTGACGATCCACTGATCTAAACCAAATCCAAACTCAGTCAGTCCAAGCCGCGCCACGCAAAATTGTCACAGTTTTTAATATAGATCTTTTGTATATATCTGTTGTAAAAGATATGTCCCCGGTTTTTATAAGCTTCTAAATAAGCTCGAAAACAAGATCGTCGTAATTTAACAATCCAGTCTGTGTATTTTTATAGCTTGAAATGTCAAAGTACGTGCCGGTGAGAAAGACATAAACGCAGTCACAGTGACATTTGCCGCAAATAACACACAAAGTAATGTGTAAAACTTGAAATCGTATAAGTTTCCATTCTCAAAAACTTTGTGCTTCGAGTGAGAACATAAGAAAAACCGACTGTGTTATCAACCAAAAGTATATTTTCAATGCTAAATTAAATCCTTCCGTTTAACTGTTCAATCGTTTTATTGAGAACAAAATACAGATACATGATAGCAATTTAATTAAGTGCATAATCTCATACTTCTATGTATAAAACGTATTGTTTTTGGTAGTACTGAATTAATTTTGATTCGATGCTATGCATTTATGAGAAGGTTGTATATTCCTGACCGACAAGATTAAATATTTTGAAATTTCAATCCTTCAAGCTTTTTAAATATATACTACCTATAATAATATCTACAGAAAATTTATGTTGTATAAACAAAAAATTGAAGAGTAAAAAAATAATGTAAATATTTATATACATATTTAATAAAGATATTAAACTATTTAACTTATACTTTTGTATCCTTATTTAATTTAGGTATTTCAAACTTACAGAACGAGAGGAAAAATATAACGTAAAAGTTTATGTGATACGAAAAAGATATAAAAATTTACGGCAGTAGAAATTCTAATAGCTTTAAGTTATTATTCTATATCCTAGTCGTATCGATGTCCTACGACCTACGCGAAAGCCAACAAACTTATCTTTCAGTATTTCCACTTTATGGGCAGGAAATCAATCCGCTTCTCGTCTATCGGTTCAGCATATAATGTTACGCAAACCTTATTTCCTATTTCATTATGTTTTATGAGAGTCCAGCGGTTTAAAAAACCTTTCGTAATTATACTCAGATCAATTTCTTATCGATGACTGTGAAAATTAACTCACGTATAGTTCGAATTACGTCTACTTTCTACCTACCGCGAAAGATCTATGTTGTACTTATGGTTTCTTACGACTTCGTTCACGTACGTTACTGACATACGGAACAATTTTTTAGCAAATAAATTTTTATGAATAAAATCCCTACAATTTTCTTATATTCTTCGTAGTAAAAAATATTAAATTAAAAAAGGCTCGATTTCAGAACAAACGCGACGTAAATAATAACCATCGTTGCTTGACCTCTACTCAGCATGAGAGTACATACAATTCAGATCAGCCAGGCTATCCGAGTTTTTACAGAACGAATCGAGATGAAACATACTCTAAATACGAATAAGCTATACAACAGAGAAGACACTATAAAAATCTCTTCAATAGTTTATACGTGATGACAAAACATAAATTCCAACATTTCGTTTCATGACCGTTCCATGTCTTCTTATTTAATTTACAAATTTCGTATTCCATTAAACAAACATATTTATGTTACGTCTCATATTAAATAGAACAAATTTAATATTTATGTCATATTTTATATTGAATTAAACAAATCTAAGATTGTAGTCTAATCTAAGATAAATGTAATAATTCAATAAAGTATGTATTGAATAGAAACAAAATTATGTGCTTTCAGCTCCATAATTTATTTCGTTATTTAAAATTTAAATATCTTACAGCTGTATTCATGATATCTAATTTTTAAGAGACTATGACATCTAGTATGGTTGTAATACAACTCAAAAGATGATCGGATATAGAAATAGAATTGCAGTTAATAAAATGCATGTTTAATAATTCTCTTTACATTTTAACTAAATAAAATGTTGCTGAAGCTTCTGAAGTAATTAATTCTACTCTTATAACAAACATTAAGAACATTCTAACGACCGATGACGTCACTTTGACGTCATGTGATTTTCAATGGTTACTCGCATTTTATAAACTCTCAACAGAACTAGCCAGCCCCTGATGAAAGTTACTTCAGAAAGAAACCAGTCGTCATTATGTTACTGACAATACCGCGATATAAAACAGTATGAAAAATTTTTCAAAAGAGATGTTGACTCCAAAAATAGCTTGAAACAACATGAATTACATATTGAAATAGCCAATGAATGGAAAAAATCAGTTTTAAAAATGCGGCACTTGTATATTACTATGCAATATCTACTATATCATATAATAAATACGTAATAAATTATATATATATAATTTATTCAATATACATATGTACATGTATTTGGTTTGCGTTTAATTTAATAAATTGTTAGTTGGAAAAAAATTTGTTGCGATCGAAGAAAAATACTTATAAACGTATTGCAATATCATACGTATACGATATTACTTATAAACGTACGTAGTTAAAAATCAAATTTTGAATTAAAAATAAATATTATCTTTCAATTCATTGAACGTATATTTTCTACATATTTCTACATATTTTCTATATATTTCCTACAATTTGTGTAAAATGCTAATATCATTTATAAGTTGCTGTTATGTACTCTATTCGCTTTTATCGCGTGTTTTGTAATATATATATATATATATATATATATCAGCCACAGCATTTCGGATGTTGGCGTGGCTTATCAACCTTGATATGAGAGACGAATTAAATATATGCGTTACGTCGGCCGACTCTCTACCTAAACCAGGCCACACGCCGCGGACAAGATGGCAGCCAGATGTCTGCACATCCTTACTGCATACCCTCAATAGCTTTAAGGACCCACTATAAATCTTATCATTTTCATAGTCGAGATCCTTCAGACCAAACAAGTATCGTTTATTTCAAGTGTTCCTTGCATTTATTGTCTACTACGGGAAGATACGGGAAAATCGATTTTTCTCAAGTTCGGTATCTTCCGTTGGCAACTTTCTCTCGAGGGCGGCTAAGACCCTTCCTAGTCCACCAACATTCTTATTATCCAATCAGAAGCAATGTCTATTGCCCTCGCTTTCCTAGCCAAAATTGTCATCAACAAATCCAACAAGTCCCGTACGCTGAACACACCCATCCTTAGCTTTCCTCCACCCCGTAGCGTCGTAACCGAACTTCACTGATTTTCCATTTTTCGAACAGTCAACACCTTTGACCGAGTTTCCACCCTTAGATCAGTCATCTACTTAACTTGTACATACGCACCAGCGTAACTATCTTCGTTACAAAGTTGTTGGAATAAACTGTAATTTATAACTTGTTATATCAGTGTCATATTTAATTTAACTACCTCTATTATCCTAATCTCTCGAAATAGGGGATCGATCATTTCGTGGCGTCGATAGTCTAATCGTAACGGGAATTTACGACTCCCGTTGACGTGCTTCCTCGCGATCGCGTCTCTCCGCGAGTGATCGAAACAATATGTTACAAATTTTCAAGATCACGTACTTAGTTAAATGATTTCCGCGAATTGTATGAATATATATGCATGTAATATTATTCTGTGAGTGTTAGTTGTCATTTCTTTTTATTATTAAATACAGACTCTAAATATCGTCGATTAAACGTAATTATTCCTAAATTACTAAAAATTGACTGATACAGTTCCGGAAAAAATCACTAATTTGACCCAAGAATAATTATAAATGTAATTTTATGTTTTATAAAAGGCAGTTTGAAAATGATGTTTTATGAAAGACAGCTTTCAATCCTATCAGACACGAAAATTGGAGATCTCATTCTCAGGAAAACACAGCTTTAATTATGTACTGGAACTTATCCACTTGAAATTAGTTAAATTCCAAATATAATATTATAAAGCTTAATGTGTATGTATATAGTTGACATCATTTATTTATATATATTGTTAAAAAATTTGAATTGGATCTAAATTATATTTATATTTAACTTATACTTCATTATAATAATAATATAATGGTAATAATAGAAGATGTAAAAATTAATTAAAAAGTTTTTAATGATGTAACAAAATTTTTATTACAACTTTTATAACAATATAAAATTGATATGAAAATATTCATCAAACATGAAATTTGAAATATTATTCTTACAAATTCTGCTTGTCTAGATGAATTCACCTAACTCAAAGTTAAACTAAGCATACAAAATTTTATGTGAATAAAGCTTGCTGGTAACTAAACAGGTACGACCGTTTAAAGCAATAATTATTTTGATCTTATTAATTCATAGTTGAAAACTGCACGTCAAAAGCACGAATGATTGACAAAAACCTATCAATACTATAACGTCATTATTTTATCAAATTTTCTATTAACGATGATTTCGGACAAACTACGAACAACATATTTTTTCGCTATGTTTACCTGACCGAAAGAAGAGATTTTTACTAATATCTTATAAATTGTTGAAAACGTCATTTTCATCCAAGCAATATCAATCCGAGTTCAACGTTCCAACGAGATATGAAAATATGAAAAATACAATATTTTTAATATCTAATTCATCAAATATTTTGATTTTCGTTGAACAAAAGTCTCTGGTGAAGCTGTAGAAAGCTACTTTCACTCCAATTTTGATGTTCTTTTGTATATGTTTAGAAATCAGCATTTTGAACAACTTTTTCCTGTATATATAACTGTCGCTCGACCATAGTCCCTGCAAATTATGCATATATTATTATATTATAAACAAAAGATAGACAACTAATATGAACACATACGCTGTTACGGCTGCACAATTATATATATTCACTGTTGTCGGTTATCGATAGTTTTTTTAGGAATATCACAGCAATTATGGTCGAGCGACAGTTGCATACAGAGGAAAAAGTTGGTCACAATGTTGATTTCTTCAACACACGCAAAAATATGCGTTAATGCTTCTCTTTACTAGATAAAATACAGTTTTAATCTGCAGTCATTTAAATAATGTAATGTCTCAAGATCTTGACAAAATTCGTACAATATTATCGTTGATCTTAATAAATAAAGAAAAGAAATTGAAAAGGTTGCAGAAAACATAAACGCAGAATAACTTTAATGTTTTGAAAAATGAAGCTCTGTATGAAAAATACTGGCTTTGCTCTTTTAACTTATTATTATTAACCTATTGTTGCATAGGGAACCGCTTGTCGAATTTATAACATCCTGTCTAATAAATCTTCTATAGGACGCGGATATAAAATGACCAAAAAGAGAGATAATTGCTAACCAAGAACACAACCAATGTGTAAATGGTTGTCAACTAAAAAAAAAAGAGCAAAGAAAAAAAAAAGAAATCATTCGTTGACCATGAATATCGTTAGTGACGAGCAATATGGCAAGCAACCTACGACAATGCAATTCACCACAAGGCTACGAACGTGCGTTAGTTACTGTTATGTATCCAATTTCCGACACGTCATTCGTATCTTCCAAAATTCAAAAATCGGGCGATCAACACTCGAGCACGATATTTCAACCGTAGCAATCGAAAACAACGCTGAAATAACACTGCAATCCTTGATTCGGTGAGACTCACCATCGTCGAATGTGGCGGACATTGTAAGAAATTCTTGCAGATGCTTCGGTAATTTTTTCGCGTCTTCGAACTCCTTCCCGTCGATCAAACATTTCATCTTGACGATATTCTCCTCCTCGTTGCATTCTTGTCTTTTCGTCTCATTCGTCTTTTTGTCACGTTTGTCTTTACTACCGCTTTTGTCACTTTCAGACTCGCTTTCGTCCAAATTAATCCCAAATTTATTTAACCTGTTCCTCGCTTTTTCGATAAACTCTTTTTCAACGGTGCTCATGTCACTCTTTCCCAAATTATTCTTCGATTTCTGGATGTTCTCGTGAGTGCTGATTTTCACCACTTTATGATGTTTCCGTTCCTCTCGCTCCAGGACCTTGTGCACATACTCGTCGTACATTCTCTGTCGAAACGTTTCGCTGTTCTCCACGGCCGCGGGCGCACTTGGTTTTTCGACTTTGACGGTTTTCTGTAAGTTAAACATCCGAGACGACGCATTTTCTTTGCCAAAACGGCGCTCGTCCTTCGTCGTTTCCTTTTCCGTAGGTGCTTTTTTACAAGCGCCGCTGCTCGCTTGCTCAGCTCGATCCGCTTTCATCTTTTCAGGAACTTTGTCAGCCTTCTTGGTCATCACGGAATGCTGTTCCACGTGCTCGATTCGCTTTTCACATTCCTCCTCGTGGAAACCGTTCTCGTGATGCACCTTCTTCAAAAAATCCTTGTGACCATGTTTATTAACCGTCTCCGAATAATTTTCCTTCACTTCCTCGGACTTCTCTCGCCAGCTTTGGCTCTCTACCCAAGATTCATCATTGGAAGTGTCTTGAGAGGCTTTTTCTTTAATCTCGGGGGTATTTGCTCGATCAAAAGACTTGTCCGAAGGAGGAAGTCTCTTCGGTACATCCTTCGTTACGCCTTTCTCCTGCGCCCGTTGCCTCGCGTGTGTTTGGAATGTCTCAAAGGCTTCCTTCTCCTCCTCCTCGGCTAATATTACATTTTTCAACTGATTCTCCAGCAGCTCTATGTATTTCAACTGCTGTATGAAATACTCTTGGGGCAGAGAATACTTTCGATGACCTTCCAATTGAGTTTCTGCCTCGGTTTGAAGCTTCTTCAGATTTTGCATGATTTCCGTAGCTGCCACCTGTTTCACATTTTCTTCTTCTTCGCTCTTGTATCGTCGTGGTTCCAGATGACTTCTAGGTGGATTTTGATCGAAAATACTCGTCGTGTCGATACACGATTTGTCTACGTTGATCACGCGTTTCAGACGCGGTGGCACTTCCACTTTATTGTCGATCAACGCTGGATTCACGTTGTAACGCGGATCGATAGTCCTTCGTGGCGGTGTCCTCCTGTCCGCAGTGTCTGGCATCGCGGCCGATTTGTCGATGATAGCACTGTTCAGCGTAATGGGACTCTTGTTGAAAGGCGTCGGACTTCTGACGGGCGGCTCCGGTTTTTCGAGCGAATTCACGATGAGAGCGGCGTTGATGAAATGAGCTGGCGTCGATCGTTTACCAGTAACATGTTCCTTGATTCTATCTGACCCTGGTTCTTTTGCAACCTCCGACTGATTGCCATGAATTCGTTCGCTGAATCGACTCTTATCACGCTCTTTTCCCTCGCCCGACGATTCTATTAATAAATCATCGGAGAGCGATGTCGCGTGCCGCGCGTTACTGACGGGTTCGCGTCTTGCTAAGTTCAACCAGTCGCATAGGCGAGTGACTTTGAGACGCTCCTGACCGTTATCAAGAGTACTCGACTTCGTATAGGACGACTTTGTGTCGGAGAGCGTCGATTCATCGAACTTCACCTTTGATTCGTTTCTTGACTTTGGTTTCGTGCTATACGAATGTTTAGAATTGTCAGAATTTTCTTTGATAATGTCTAACAGTTTGTTCGTAGTTAATGTTTTATCGCGTTCGATGCGAACGTCATGAGCCGTCGGTTTCGAGAATTCAATTTTTACTTCGCGTTTAACGCTTTCTTTGTTACTTTCGTCGATGGGTAGCAATTCGACTCGATACTTAGGAACAGGGATTCGTGGAGGCGGTTCCTCATCGAAATAGCTGTGTCGGTTTAGGAATTTTCTATGCAGATCCAGTAGGTTGTCCGCGCTCGTTTTTATTGCGGTTTTCTGCTGAGACGGTGATAAGCAGACGAGCAATCTGGGATCTTTAGCCGTCGATAAACCTACCCACGTTCCCAAACTATCTTTGGCCATGGTCATTTGTCGCGGCTTGGGTAACTCGACGCCGAGATTCGAATCGAGCAGTTCTTTCTGTTTTAATTGCTCTGATATAGTCTGGTCTGAAACAGTGGTTTTACATGGATCAGAACAATTTGATTCTGACAAAGCTGTTGTTAGTTTAGCTCTTTCAGTTTGCTGTCCACTCACTCCATGCATATTTAATGGAATGTCTCTAATCTCACCACTCGTTACGTTATTAGTAAACCTCGGGATAGACCGTAGACTTTTAAAGATGTTAAATTTAGGCATCGTGATCTCGTTGATTACGTGAAAACCGTACGGCATCGACAAAATTTTCTTAATGCTAAGGTCTTTTAAAGACTCTGGTCTACTAGTAGTCCCGTCTTTCTGCGACTGACTCTTCGCATAATTCGGATCACTGTCGATGGTCGCGTAACACAGATCTTCGACAGGTGAATAGGGTATAGGTTCAGGTGACACTGGAACTTCGTGACAGTTCGTTGAGTTATAAAACGATTCATCCCTTTTCAGCAAGGGAAGTTTGTTTTTCAAGCTGGATGACTCGACTTTCTCATCTGCCTCTCGTTTAAGCTTGCTTTTCCTTGCTTCCTCCACTATTATCGAATAAATATCAGCTTGCCAGGCATCTGCCGGGTTATACTTCACCGTACTCAAAGTAGTTGCACTGCTAGACGAGTCGTGCCCCTGATAATCCACTGTCTCCAACCTCTCTTTATCCATGAAATGCTCAGGGTGGATTTCTGATGGGCTATCGAATTTTTCACGCTCCTTCTCATCATGATTATCGTGATTGCTAATTTTACGAACGTAAGACTGCACTTCGTCGTTGCCCTTTGAAGTGGAATATTTGTATATTTCTTCAAACTCTTCCTCGCTAGTAGTTAACTCTCTGGTATCTTTTGAATGTTCAACTTTATTATTACGCGATCTGAAGTCACGCATGGTCGATATGTTTTTTTGGGTTACAATCGTCTTCGTGCTCGACATTTCACTCTTGATAACCTCCTTATTAACATGATGACGCGATGGATGTTCCGACTCAGTTTTGTTTCCCTGATTTTCATTCGTTAATGTTCCGATTTTACTCTCGGATCGCTTCTGATTGGATTTATCAGAAACTGTTGCTCGATCAGGCTCGTCCTTAGTCGATTCTATGACCATTTTCACTATTCGTTCGACCGGCTCGTGCGCGTCAGATCTCGCCGACGACTTGGACGCCGACGATTTTTCGTGTATGTTACGATTCAAGTAGTCATGCGTTATTTCAGGCGTTGCTGCTCCATTGCCAAGCTCGGCGCCGTTCTCAAGGTAATTGTGCAATCCGGTAATGTCACTCTCGAGACAAGACCTCCTCCCGCTTGTTCTTAGATCATCGATTATCTTACGTACGTTCTCAGGCAGAGCCAACGAATCCACGGTGCTTAAAGCGTCGCGAATATTTCTGACGGACGCGTCACTGCGGGATATTATTGTCAATAAAGTTCTTGGGCTGCCAATATTCTTACACGCCGTTGGAGTCTCCAAAGAATGTATTTCCAAGGGTTGTTCGAAAGATGCATCGAATATACCGAGGTTTTCTTTCGGAAGAGGTGGACGACTGGGAGGATCGTCAACGTCTATGAGCTTTTTGACCTCCCTTTTTCGACGAAGCGGAGGGGTTGGAGGATTACGATCGTAAATACCGGAATACGTTGTTCTCTCTTGGAAATCAATGTCTGACAGGCTAGAAGATCTTTTTGGTGGCGTTAGCGTACAAGGTTTTGTCTTCATCACTGATACAACGTTTACTGGAGTCTGAATTTCTGAGTATTTCTTTTCTACGCAACAGGATTGTTCTTTTAATAATTCATCGCTTACGTTTTTCGTTATGCTTGACTCGGAAATATTAATGCTTTTTGGATTGCTACATCTTTCATTTTGCGTATTTTCTACAGATGAATATTTCGATTGTGACGATTCGTTACTAATTTCTATAGATTTTGTTTCAGTTTCTTTCGATGATTCTTTATCGACGTCTCTATGTTTTGTTTCACATTGTGACGATTTTTCATTGATTTGCGTAGATGTTATTTCGTATGATGATTCCTCATTGACTTCTGCCGACTTTATCCCACTTTTATGAGACGATTCTCCATTCTTTTTTGTTCCATTTTCAATCGCTTCAGTCGTTTGATTTTCAGGCAACGTATTTACTTCAGAATCTTTCATAACATCATCTTTCATACATGATTCCTTCTCTTCTACAAATTTTTCACACATCGTTGCTTCGTTTTTGGAACCATTATCATCACCAATTGACTTTGATTCTTCAGTCTCCTCTGACAATGTATTTGCTTCAGAATTTTGAATATTATTTTCCAAATTCAGTTCTTTTTCGCTAACGGGATTTTCAATCAATGCTTCGCTTTTCAAACGAGTACAATTACCATCCATTTCTAACTGTTTAATCTTTGATTCTTCTGATATTTCATTTGATGTATCTTGATTTTTATCCAATTCTAATTTTTCATTTTTGTTTCCTTGAAGCTGTATCGTTGTACAACGTGCATTGATATTTAAATCATCATCATGTTCTGTCGACATACCTTCTTGAACGAGTGATACTTTCTCCGCTTCTTTTATTCCAACATCATCAGTTAACGTTTCACATTTTTCGTTTAATTGCTTACTGTTCGAAACTTTAAATTCATTATTTGCACGATTAAATAACATTTGATCATCAGTTTCATCTTCAACATTCAACTTAGAATCACTTTGACTTATACTGTCATTGCTCAATGATTCACTTACCACTTCCTCGATCTTTCCATTATTATCGTCCATTTTCTCTAATATTTCTTCATCTTCTTCTATACTTTGCTCCAATTCCTCTATTTTGAATGACTCACTTCCTACAGACTCGTCTTCTACATTAACACTTTTCCCTTCTAACACTTCCGTATCATTATCTTCTTTCAGCTTTAGATTCTCCTTCTTTAAATCCTTCTGCGATTCGTCATCTTCGTTAATCGGCTTCCTCGTTTCTCTAGTATCAAGCTCCGTTTTTTCCACTCTATCCAATTTTACAGTTCTCCCTCTATCAACATCTTCCTGTTCGTCAGCATCTTTCTTTCTCTCGGACATTTCTTCGTCCACGTTGATCACATTTATCTTCACACTGTGCTCCTCTCTTATTTCTTGCATCAATTCCTCTTTTTGTTCCACAAGTTCCGAACAGCGTTCCTTCCTCCGATATTTCCCAATCTCCTCGTTAATAAAATCTCTTATGTGCTGCTCCTCGTCTTCGGACAGTTTCTCTCCCTCCTCTTGAATGATGTCCAAAAACCTGTTAGCCGCCTGTAAGTGCGCGTGTTGCGCTTCAAAAGTGGCGCGTTTCCTCGCCTTCTTATGCGTCGAGCCACTGATCCGCTCGTGGTCCGTCGGCTTCGTTGGTTCCACGACGTCCTCCGCGTAAGTCGGCAATTTTAGACTCTCGATGAAGCTCCTCAATTTCCTCTCTACGTCGTGCGGCATCACGCTGTCCCAGACACGCCTCGGTTCCACAAAATCTTGCTTCGACGCATCAGAGTCATCGAAGTCCGCTTCCAACCGCGTAGCTAGCTCCGTTGGCTCCCTTTCCGCATCCGATTCCATTTCAACGATAACTGGTTTAACGTTATCGGTCTCTACCGTGTCGCAGTCGCTGACATCGCGAATCTGCAACTTGTTGCCAGTCAACATCGAATCTTGATTCGGATCGTTCTTTCTGTCCACTTTTGTCGTGGACGAAGAGAAAGAGTCCACAGGTTCGGAAATTGTCACGATACCCTCGTTATCCGGCATCTTATCTTTACTACCAGTCTCTACGATACCAACACCAGGAATGTGATCGATTGTTGCTTCCAGAGGCGAGCTACTGATCGTTGTGATCTTCATAACTTTGATGCCAGGTTGCACTGTACCTATCTCGATTCGACACTTTTCTTCTTTCGCGTATCTACAAGACTTTGATACAACTCCCTTTGAGGTGATTTCGTTATCTGAATTCTTCGTCACGTTTACATCATCGTCTCCGACGTTCTTTTGTTGAATTTCGCCACTGTGTACTGTATTCTCCGAGTCGGAGTCGTTCGTCTTCGTAACTGCGCTCGTCTTAGGTTCGCGAAGATTCTCTTCGTGTTCCTCGATGCTCTTTGGATTTTCTATGGTGGCGTTGTTATCTTTCGTAGCTTTATCCAGAGTTTGCTGCCTTTGAAAGGGTCTTCTGTTGTTGCGACCTTTGCGATTTCTGCGGTTTCGCGCACTGTGTGGCATGTTAATCTCTTCCTTGTCGGTAGCGTACTCCAAGAATTTGCAAACTCCTATGGAATCGTAAAATCGGCCAGTTTCGACTTTTTCTCTGTTTTCTATTTTTCTGTTTTATGCATCATCTTTCTTTTTTTTTTTTTTCTTTTCTTTCTCACTGCTTTTGCTTTTTAATGTCTGGTGAAATGCAATCTTGTTCGTAGTTCATAAACGAGTATAGTTAAATAACGGAGAAAGGGATTGTTAAACCGTTCCGCCGGAATTGTTCCCGAAAAGATGCTCTACTTGTCGCACAATCTTCTTCGGCGGAATCAACGTGTATTGACATAAGACGATACAAACATAAAGAAAAAGCCACTCTAAACGAGAATCGTTTAATCGTTCGATAGTGCAGTGATGTCAACAAAGCTATGCTATAATTGCTAGCTCGATTATACTAATGAGAAGACAAATTTAGAGGAAAATGAAATCTCTAAACCGAAAATTCTCTAACCAAAACTGGTCTCTTTAGATAATCAAAATTAATTATAGTGTTGTACTATTGCCATGAAATTATCGAGATATAAAAAGCGATATGAAAAATAATCCTATTATCGGTGGAGCAATATTTAAAGAACAGCTTATGAATTACTATCGTATCTTATTTACTATACGCTTCAATTTATATTCCCGAATTTTGAGAGAATGTTACGAAGGCTATAGTTAATAGTTGGAACGTATTTAATAATCTTATTTGCACAAGAAAGTAATATTAATGCGTAGCATTTACATCTATTCCCATGAATGAAACGAGAATGACGAATGCAAATGTGCACGGTAAATAAGGAAAAGAAGTTGATGTTGTCTTATGACCGTGCAAGAAGCATGATTCACCGCCAGGACAGCATTCCAAAGTAATAATATCGGTTATCAATTAAAGGGAAAAAGAAATACGATCGATTCTTACTTTTCTCGGTTTCGTTTCGTTGGTGGATCAAGGAACTCTTCGGTTCACCGTTCTGATTGGCGTAGCTTTGGTCAGATTTTGTATCATCTGAAAAATAAATACGACAACGGTAAATCATCAGCTGATGCAATGTCAAAATGTTTTTAATTTTTATAATTCAATTACATGTTCTTCTTGTGTTCCTTTCGTTTCTATCTTATCCTATTTATTTCATTCGTATTTACTTTCTATTTCATTTTATGTTTTCTTACTTCAGATATTTCGATTTAAAATATAAATAGCAAAGACGATTAGTATATATAATTAATTCGTTAATTGGGATAATTAACACAATGAAAACTGGAGAGAAGTAATTGTTGCGAGATAGGAAGAAATCATAGGAACAAATTTTAATAACGTTGATGTTTACATTGCATAGATTGTCATTCAGCGCTATAAAAAACGTCACAACCACTTGATGCAAGTCTAGAATTAATCTGTTAATGCAGATTGTCTCTAAATCAGATCTTTTCTCGCAAACGGAATTAAAAATCAATAAAGCCACTTTATTATTGCTAGCAACCAATTTTAATGAAGCAATGCACAAATCATCATATAACAATTATTTTCAGAATACACGTAAAAGAGTAAAGTAAATACAAATTAAGTACAAGTAAATGATATCGGTATATTAAAACAAATCGTACGAAATAAATTATTGCTTTCAAAGCATTGACAATTCGAACTCGTCGTTTCTAATTAACAGGTGGAATGATGGACTTTCGAAACGTTACGGAAAGACATACGAGAAATTATAATGTAGGAAAGATCTGTAAAATTATTAAAATAGCTTCGATGATGCTATCCACGGACCTGGTGCTTACAAAATCCATGAACAATCGAGCTAAATTTGCGCGTTTCGACGCCACTGACAGTCGCTTATGAATTCCGAATTAAACGTCAACGGACCACAAATCAGCGGCATGGCCGGTAGGATCCATGAATCGCAGGAATAGACTGAGCGCGAGCAGATCCGCCACCCGTAAAACACGCTCGTGTCCCCACCCACGCGTGCGATTCTCTGTTCGCGCGGGTATCGCCAACATGTATTGTTTATATAATACATGCTTACGAATATCAGGGTTTCTCAAACTGTTTTCCTGCGTTCATTACCCGTTTACACGTTCGATCGCCAAATTTCAGGCTACCTCATTCTTTATTTAGTAAATGAAAATAAACTTTCATATAAAGTTTCAATAAACTATGGAAATACGATGTTTTCAAGTTGTTTGAATATCTTTGTGAGAAGTTTGTTCGAGAAGATATTGAAAAATATGTTAGTATTTGTTTGGAGTAGACCTTGTGAACCGCTTCGATTAAATGACATATTCCGATTAAACAGAATTTTGACAAATAACGTGTTTTAAACTGCGGATTTTATCACTAACACTGAAAGATTTCAAGTCGATTTGGAAGTTAATATTTAAGTGTTATATTTTATGTGTGTGTGTGTGTGTGTGTGTGTGTGTGTGTGTGTGTGTGTGTGTGTGTGTGTGTGTGTGTGTGTGTGTGTGTAATTTATTGTCATAGCGCTTTAGACACATTGTATATGCATTTACATTTTCTACCTATGATACTATCTATATTTCTGTATAATATATAATATGTTTTCCTTTTCAAATTTAGATGTTTGTGAGTTCATATAAAAAATTGTCCATTACATATATGAATACACAAATACATAATGTTTCATTTACTTGATCCTGTTATTAATTTACTATTTCGAAGTATATATTACGTTATCCTGAAAGCTTCTTTCGTTTTATAAGGAAATAATAGATGGGCAACATTTTTTGTTTTATATTACTTTATTGAATCATGTATGATCTATTCCGTGGTAATAGAACAAAATGTCTCTGCTGGATCTATCATCTCCTTATAAAGCGAAAGAAGCTTCTCGGACAATCTAATACATATAATTCGAAAAGTTAATAATGTTCAAATGCATCTATGTTTGGTAAACCATAAAAATTTAACTTCGTCGAAGAAAGATAAAAATCCGTTTAATGAAAAAATAGTTCCATAAAAACATAATGATTTTATGCGATTTAAAGTTGTCCAAGTTTTTAACGAAAGACTTATACAAAATTATAAAAAGACCCTCATTTTGACAAACTACTTCGGTATTAGTATTTTTTTTGTATATGAAACGATACAACGTTAATACTAATATTAATATTATTATTTATATCGTTACTCATTTTTATTTTCTCCTATATTACTATATAATATTGCTTACATTTACTACTCAATTTTTTAGATTTTGAAAGTAAAAATAATAGCTAGTCTATACAATAACAAATCGAATTAATTCCAGCTTTCACACGGGCCTAAATGCGTTAAATTTGAATTATAGTTCATTTCTGACGTAGTTATCAACTTTATAATTCCTCGTAAAGCTTGTCACAATTCCATGTTTAACTCGTTATGAGATATTTGCATAATGCTCCATTTTCTTGCTTTCTACAATATTAATTTTGCGTTATTAATTGAAAAATGAAATTGTACGTTACGCTCAGATAAACTTTAATTACTGATGTGTATTGTAAAATTAATCCATTCCAAAAAGAGTATGTATTCTATTATACAGCGGGAAATATAATCGTTAAGGAAAAACATATCGCTGGCAAAAATTAATTTATTCGCAAAATAAATACTGTAGCGTTGCATTGATATGTATATCGTATATGGAAATACAGCAAAGCAAATGCAACATCAAAATTCTGTTAGATAAAGTAGCGCAAATACTTCTTGTTTGCAAAGTTTATGAAACATTATAAACCTGTCTTGGATGCTTGATACAATATTATCGGATATATCACAATTTAGTATTAAAATATTTGAAATTTGCAATGGATTATATGTAAACCAAGTTAACATCCTTACTACTTACCAAAATTGAAAAATTATTATTTATATGACATAAACAAAACAACCTCAAAAAATCTATTTATAAGGAACAAAATATTTCGTGCTACTTAATAATCAAACATTGTTCAGGACAAAAAATGCATCAGCCGCAAAATCATTGTTCATACGCTACAAAGAGAAAGATCGTTATTTTCACGGTTATTTGTGGACAATAAAAAATTTGGATAGATGATAACTAAATACTATTATTTTTTTCTGCGCATAATCGATTTCTAGGCACAGGAAAGAAATTATATTAATATCGATTTTAATAAAAACACATCAGTATATTTACTCCTCCCATTAAAAAAGACATAGAAGAAATGTTCTCACTTCCAATTATTCCTTATTATATTATTATCTCTTGCGCCAATCACAGACATTACAAATCATTTTTTGCTTTGAGAACGTACATGAAAAGTACTTTCAAAAATACAAAAAATGAATTTAAAAAATTCCAATAATGTTTAGCAATAAGTAGTAAATTAAAGCAGTACGCTGAATAAGAGTAATAATTCAATGATAGTCCATGCATTACAAGATTAATCGACATTTCCATTTTTTCCTAATCGTATGAAAATCAACATTTGAGTCCTGTTGCGCATCAATTTAGTAACTAATAATATATTGATAAGTTGACGAGTTACAAATCAAAAGTTACGAAGTTTTATTTTGAAATTTTACAATTTTGACTTGTAATGTGTAAAAGTTACTCGGCGCTTTCGTTTGTCTCATTATCAAACCTGATGCTGCTATACAAGAAAATTTATTAAATTGCAATTTTTTAAAAAGTCAAATACATGAGCAAGTCAATATACTTATTTGAACAATTCATTTATCTAAAACATAGAAGAAAACCTATTACTTGTACAAATATTGTACTCTGCTCTAGTTTTACATGTACACTTGTGTCATATATGTACTTGTTGTACAAACACTGTACCTACTCTAAACTAGTTATGTGATTTTTATTTATCAAGCATGAGATTTCAAGTATTTCATAAGAAAAGAATCAGATAATTTTTTAGTTTTAATAGCTCGTAACTCGTAGAAAAGATTGAGAAACGCTGTTGTAGATCAGCCGACACTGATCTGTGTACAGAATTTCAAGTTACGCTTGCGCAGCCAGCCCCTTGAATGACGTTTTTACGTCAAACATATACGCATACGTATACATGTTGCATTAAATACACCGCGCCTCATCTGTGAAACGTGCACATACACATCAAATAATCATTGTAGAGATTCTGACACACGCCAACACACGAGGTGTATATACGCCGTTCTGCCCCTCGTATGAGATTCATGAATAGTGCCACTTCCGAGTTGAACTTCCTTCCGAGTAAACAATGCCAGCAGAACGACTACGATTCTGAGCACACCCATCCATTTTCCACACTTTGCATTACATCACGCATGACACACGACGAATTCAATCCAGAATAATTTGAATGGAAATCGAATGGCCGTTCGATTTTTAGTACATTACTCTCTTTAGTAACTAGTCGTGTTATTCGATCGCGCCCGTTATGGATAAATAACTAGCCTGGGAGAAGACAATAAAAAAATGGAGATAGTTTGTCACAAATTGGAAATGTTATAATCACGATGTAGAAAAATTATACGATCAGATTTGTTAGTAGTCACGTTAGTAATCACGTTTCACATCAAAACAATCAAATGAATGTTACCCTTTTTTCAGGAAAACCTCTCATTTATGTTCGAAAAATTTAAACTGTTTTTTTTTTTTATAAAAGATTCATTATGTTACACAGTTACTGTTGACGATATCTATAATTTTATTGCAGCAGAATTGTATTCAGCTAAATCATTGAGTTGTACATCTCTAAATTATTAAGATTACACATCTAAATTATTATGAGGGCCATTAGTTGTAATGTTCTTCTAGAACAAACGTAATATACAAGTTTAATATTAGTAAATGTACCACGACTAAACCATAATTAAAGTAATGAACTAAAATAATCCTCGAAGGACAAGTAAAATATTAATTATCTCGAGTAACGATAACATGTGATAATTCATGACACAGTAAAGATGAAAGATATGAAATAGTAAAGATTGATTTTGTCACTTTCTCTATTTATCAGATTTTCTTCGTAGTACACTTGTAAAAGTCTAGAACAGGTATATTGATAATATATTTACGTAACATTTATCAACGAAGACTTACAAGGACCCAAAATACCTCTCCCTCCCTACATTTTTTAAATCTTTCTTCTTCCTCTCTCTCTCTCTCTCTCTCTCTCTCTCTCTCTCTCTCTCTCTCTCTCTCTCTCTCTCTCTCTCTCTCTCTCTCTCTCTCTCTCTTATGTTGATGTAATACAAGGTGTCTCACCTTAACTCATCCATGTAATTATTTCTCGAATTATTCATTTCATTATTTATTTATTTCAATATTGATTTCAAATCAATATTGTTCTGTTTCAAAGCAACAGGGGCGATTGTTAGGTAAATACAAATTTTATCGAAGTGAAGGTGCCTCCGAAATCTCAAGTCGACCTCCGTTCAGCTAAGTATGTAGCCCATTTCAAGATGAATTCATCGACGTATAATATAACGGTCTTTGAAGGTCATTGGAGGTCATATAGTGATTTATACTGTCCTTAAATAATAGCTCCACCCTTTCGAAACTTGCATATTTCATTTGTTGGCAAGCATCCCTTTATATTATCAGCAGATTTGGGTTCTTCTCTTCTTTCTCTTTTACAAAGCACCACAAGAAAAGCAAGAAAAAGTCTAATTAAAATTAAAAATGGAGGGACTCGGTAGAAAGAGAATTCTGTTTCCTCTCCTTATGCAGCGGAATTATGAAAAACTATTTCGAATATAAAATACAAGGAATAATTTCAAGAGTGTTTAACGAATATAAATTTTAAACATCAATGAATGATTTCGATTGACGTTCAAAAACCAACATATCATGCAGGATATCTCCTGTAAAAATAAATTAAATAATTTAATTAAAGTAAAGTAATTAATTTCGAAAATACTATTGAAAAACTATTAATTTTCTTCAAACACGCACACAATTTTACAACGATTATTAAATAAATATGACATACATTACATATTTATTTTTTTTATTACTTATAAAATATCTTTGTATATTTCTGCATATTCAAAAGTCCTTTTATATTAATTCAAGCAACGAAGCAAAATTTTCAAAGAAACTTGCTACAAGTGAAGAAAATGAAATTTAGTGACAAGAAAGGGAGCAATCTTGATGCTTCTTCGTTCGAACATTATGTGATTTCCCTCCTCTTTGTTGCTTAAAGATGAATAACTCCTTAATTAGGTTTTACTTTTCAAGATTTCAAAAGGTTGTATGCTCCTCTTGAACTACATATAATGCAACGACTCCCCGGGACTCAGACAGGACAGTTCTTACGAACAATATTGATTTACGTAGCGAGTGATATCTCTATTGCGTTATTGAACGATATCATTTTAACAGATTTTTAAAGAGCAGTCAATCAAATAATATAAGATTTATGTAAAAATATCGCAATAGTACCTCTTTTAAATACATTAACATTATTATTTTATAACTTTTTCTTTTTTACACATTTTTCGTAAATTTTACTAGAAACAAACTGCGGATATTTATACAAATTTATATTTTAATGAATACAAAGACATAAATGGAACTTACGTACAGAGTTGTTTCACTACTTAAATTTATTAACTCTTTAAGTTACGAGTACTACACTTTGAATTGAACGAATTATGTGCGAATTCCGTATGTTATCGTACGCATACATGCATATATATCTACATCGAATTATGATCAAAATGATTCTAATGCTCCATTACGATTACAATTCTACAATGATATTGCTATATGACGTAATTAATTTAATATTCTATCGGAAAATATATATAAATTCTAAAAATATTTATGTCTCATGTGATTAAAATTACACGATTTCGATATAAAAATCCCCAAATTATTTATGTCTCATGTGATTAAAATTACACGATTTCGATATAAAAATCCCCAAATTATTAATGCTATAGCATTAGTTTTATAAAATACAGTTAAAAATACTTTATAGTGCAAACAAATTCTTCCCCTCAAATATGTTGCCAAGGTGAACATTCTGATTAACTTTGCCTTATACACTTCTCCGCTGCCCGGATTTAGTTTTCAAGTTATAAAGTAATTTAAGTTTAAGATTATGTGCGCTATTTCATTTCGTTCTATAAACGATTTTTCAACGATAGTAGATATACTTGTTGCATTTTTGACCAATTGAACATTAAAATAAAATGCAACATTCCATATATCAATCGATTGATCAAAAATTATCTCGCGCTAATTATCTCAGGCTAATGGCTGCCGAACCTGCATTCCCTAGCTTTTTTTTATTTATACAACTTTAAAAATGATTATCTACGTTTCATTGAAGTTTTTTGCGAATATCTTGGAAAAATAGGCGGCCTAAGAAAAAAAGAAATAAATATATAAGATAAATTAAATGAATAAGAAAAAAAGTTGTTCAGAATATTGACCTTGAAAGCTTATTTCAAAATCACTGAAAAATCGGTGAACTCACCCCTACTTCGAATAACTACCAAATTTCAATATAACTAAAGACAATTCTAAAGTTTGATTTTGAATATACATACTAAAAAGTCTGTCGTTCATTAGAATTTTATCAAAGTTATACACCGCCACCAAAAAAGCAAAGCGATTTATTTTTCTTCAACGGAATATCAGACTATTTTTTATATTATCGAGAGCTTCAAATATAAATACTGATCCAAGTTACGCGGAGTGTCTCATATTAATCGATCCATGCAAATATCTTCTAAACTGTACTTATATTACTCGAAAAAGTGTTTCGAATGAAATTTACTCTGTTCGGGAGCGGACATCTGCTGGTCATAAATCTTATCTAAGTGAACCTGCCTCCGCGATTACAGCGTGATCTTTGTCTTCTTTTTTTTTTATACGTCGTTCGATACTTTACGAAAAGGTACGGAGATAGGCACTTGTAAATATCTATGAAAATGACTTGTTAAATGCTTATTTCAATATTAATTTCATTGAATTTAGCGTATGAACGACAAAGAGAACATAAACATACCAGGTGTATGCATAAGTTTTTTCCGGTTCTTTTGGTAAAGAAAAGACGTAATTTTCAAGGAAAATTAATTTTTTTTTATTCAAAATATTGGCCATCGGCTTCTACACATTTTGCCCATCTTTCAGGTAGTTTATGAATACCATGCCAGAAAAACTGCTTGTCTTTTGCGGCAAACCATTCGTCGAGCCATTT